>CAUYSK010020547.1:0-62512 GCA_963575035.1 Avahi laniger
CCGCATCCACGTTAGCATTTGTTGTTTTGGGACTTTTCGATAAAGGCCATTCTCACTGGAGTTATGTGATATCTCATTGTGGTTTTAATTTGCATTTCCCTAATGATTAGAGATATTGATCATTTTTTTATATGTTTGCTGGCCATTAGTCTTTCTTCTTTTGAAAAGTTTCTGTTCATGTCCTTTGCCCATTTATTGACAGGGTTGTTTGATTTTTTCTTGTTGATTTTCTTAAGTTTTATATAGATTCTTGTTATGAGCCCTTTATCAGATGTGTAGAAAGCAAATATTTTCTCCCATTCTGTAAGTTGTCTATTCTCTCTAAGGTCAGTTTCCTTGGCTGTGCAGAAGCTTTTTAATTTGGTCAGGTCTCATTTGTTTATTTTTGTTGCTGCTGTGATTGCTTTGCGGGTCTTCTTAATAAATTCTTTACCTACGCCGATGTCTAAAAGAGTCTTCCCTTTCCTTCCAGAATTCTTTTTTTTTTATAATTATTATTCCAAGGTATTGTGAGAGTACAAACATTCTAGTTACACTTTATGTCTTTGCCTCACCCAAATGCGGGTTAAAGGCGTGCCCTTCCCTCCCTTTAGTGCTCCCGGTGTCCTTTAGTTGTAGATTCCCCTCCCCCCCCCCACCGTGTCCCCCTAATCCCTAGAGAGTATTTCTTCCATGTGATCACCATAGTGTTGCTCAGTTAGGACCAAATTGAGGGTGAGTACAAATGGATCCCATTCTTCTGCTCTTGTGGTGCCTCACTTTGGATAATGGGCCTAAGTTTAGTCCAGGAAAGTATAAGAGGTGCTAGATCACTGTTGTTTCTTATGATTGAGTAATATTCCATTATAAACATGTACCAAATTTTAGTAATCCACTCATGGATTAACGGGCACTTGGGTTGTTTCCATATTCTTGCAATAGTGAATTGTGTGCAGCCACTTTTTAAACCCATCATTGGAAGGGTAAAGAAAAGCTCACATAGTCATGGAAGGAAATTCTTGTGTGATGTGGTCATATCACAGTTCATTTCATAAAAACAAGATTGTATTTCTGTAGAGTGTTCTGCACCTTATAATACACTGTCACCTGCCTTAGCTCATGGGCGTGTCCCATCTCCTGACAATGCCAGGATGCAGCTAAGGACAGTTACTTTTGTCTCTAGACAACAAAAGAAAAAGAAATTCTAAGAGGAATCTGAAATAACTAAACGCTATGCCACTTAATGATGGACATTTAAATTTATCTTTTAATATTATACAAACCACACTCTCATCTTACTCCAGCTTGAACAAATAATATTGATTGCTTACTAGTTACAAGGTAGTTTCTTAGATGCTGCGAATATACAAAGACAGATATTTTTGCAAGGTATTGGAGAAAGCTAAGTTGTAAACAAAACAAAACCAAAGGTAAAATGGCACAGGGGCTAATGATGAGAGTCCGGTGATGATGGCATGTAGAGGAAAGAGCACTTAGTTCGAAAGACAAGGAGGTGGTATTTGAGCAGAGCCATAAAGAATGAGAAATATTTAGATTGGTAGAAAAGGGAGGCCAAACCTCTCCAGCATGAACAAAGGCATAAAATGGAAATCTGTTCAGAGTTTATTCTAGATGAAGAAATTGTGGCTGGAGTATAAGGCAAAGAAAAAACAAAACAGAGAGGGAAGCTGAATGTGCACATTAGTAAATTTACCTTAAATTGCCTCAAGCCTGGATATGATGTCTTTATGTTGAGAGCCATGCAGCAGAATATATTAAATCCTTTTCATGTACAAAAAAATTTCCATCTTTGGAACCTACTCATGTCACTCAGCTCTCCACGGTCTCGTAAGTTTTACCCAAATCATCTCAGTTCATGGCTTCACTCTCATTGAATGCTAATCTCTTTGGGTACAAACTGCTCGTCTTTCTGGCAGAGTCTTTACTAGTTATTTATCTTTACAAATTGACTAGGCCAAAAAGTAATAATAATGTAGGTGGTCTTGAAATTAAAAAAAAACAAAAAACTTCTTCAATGAAGAGAGAATTATTCAAGGAATAGTAGAGAATTATTAGCTAATCTTACAGAATCACTCTTAACAAGGATCTAACTCTAAAATAACATTGAAAAAATAAAGCATCTTCCTTCTTGGCTGATTTTCAAGAGAATCTTTTCCTATTCGGTTTTGACACCATTTTCTAAGCCACTCCGTCTCGTTCCCTCACCCCCACTCCTGCTAGCCTCTCCTCCCTCACATCACTCCAAATCCATTACCTATTCGTTTTCTGTTACCATTCAATGCCTTTCTGGTTACAACAACAGGGATTAGAAGCTTTGCACTTACAGTAAAATATTATCTCACCAGGATTTTTCTTTATCACTTTTCATGTCCGCCAAGAGAGAGTGAGCATGAAATGATTAAACAGAAATGACTTTGAACTACCGTTGCTGGGAGTATTTCATGTATCGCTTGAAAGTATAATGGCACTGAGCATATGGATCTGATTTCATTTTATGCTCCAAAAGGAAATTACTTTTTTGCCTAAAGGTGTTTAAACCCTTGTAAAGTTCCCACAGCATGGAGAAGAATATTGGTCCTGCAGAGAGAATGCAATGATTAAAGCAGAAGACACTAATTCTGGTCCAAGAACAAGGCATCACGCCACACTGCCAGCAGGGTAGGGTATATCAGCTGAGCTTAAAGCCTTCCTAGAAATCAACTGCGTACATAAGCACAATAAAATCTGTGAATAAGACCCCTGGAAGAAGGAAATATATAACCCAGATCCAATTTAGTTGGACAGTGAACCACAGGTGACATAGAAATCGGATCCATCTTAGCAATGAGTTAAAAAATACCAAGTCCTTTAGGAGAATGTACTAACATATCCTACATGTACCATATATATAAGGTTGCACAGTAAACTTGGTGTATTTTTCGTTATAGAATATGGGTCCAGTTCATTTAAATAAACATTTTTGCCGTTTAACATAAAGTTCACAATGAAATAAGTCTTACGGATATTGTTAAATGTGGATTCTTAAATGGAATGACCCACATCTAGCTGTTACAGTTAAGACTCTGGTGCTTTGGCAAAAACCAAGAGAGAGGTAAATAACAAAATTAGATCTTTATGAAATATGTTACATGTTTCATACATACTCTTGTTAAATTGGAGAGTAATTTAAGTCTCAGAGTGCACACGTAACTTGATCAATGTTATCCATTACCCACACAGGTAGTAAGAAGAAGAACCAGTGTCCAGGTATAGGATTGTCTGGCTCTAAATCTCACGCTGTTTCCATTACTCGCTGCTGCTTCAAGGTTTAGGAAATACCTCCTGCGTTACCTGTGAGTCTAAGCAGGGTTTAAGGCATTACTCACAGTAATTACCCTGGGGGGCAGATGCAGCATTCTGGCATTTGCTCACTGATAATTTTTGTCCTGGGCATTGAACTCCTCTGCAATTTGGTTTTCATATAAATACCACACTGATTTTTTTTTTTTAATGTGTACTCTTACGGTGAAAGTCACAAGGGTTTACAAATGATGCTACTGAAAATAACAATTCTTCACTTTAATATCTAAAGAGAAATATGCAATGGGTATTAGCATTCTTAGAATTTTCCTGTCTGGCTAAGTTTAAAGTCTTTTACTGCATGTATGACTGAAAAGGATATTCAGTAAAAGCATTAAAGATGATGATGAATGTTATACTTTCTACCTCTGAAAGGTCATTTTGGTTCGGAAGAGGAAACTTGGTTAATGATTACATAATCATGCCGAAATATATCTACGAGGATGAATAAGCACCTATTGCTCCGTCTTAAGAATTCTGACTTTGGCAAAATGCGTAACTTTCAGGGACTCTCAGTATCTAAGAGAAAAAGTTTCCTTAGACCTGCAGACATTAATGATGTCTAGTTGGAAAAATATTTTTAACAGTTACCACTTTTAGACTTGGCATTGGCTTAAATGTTCTTAATCTGTTCACTAAGAGGGAATGATATATCAAATGCTCAAAGTAATCATTTTTTTCTTTAAGAAAGTGTTGCATTAGGGATATGACATAGACAAAAATGAAATATACAGAAATAAACAAACCAATTGCCTTAGTGTCTATAGCCTCTCTATTTCACTCTTGGCAACACCTAATTTTATGCAGGTATCTTTAATATTATGTCAACTACTCACTCTTTTCACAAATATGCATGAAAATCATATGGGAAATGGTTTTAAATGCATTTGTTATCTCTCGGGCCAAATTCTTGATATGATGCTCTTATAATATTGCCAAGAACAACAAAAATGGTCGGTGCTGTTTCCAGGAAATTCACTCATTAGTAATGGAGCTGACATGGCCAATTGGAAGCATTAACAAGTCAGCCTTGAGTAAAGTGGACACAACCAGATGACCTTGCTGAGTCTCACACAGCTAATTCAAAGTGCATTTCATTGACTTCGGGGTCAAACATCTCACCCTCTTAAACAATGTAGTTGGGTACCCATTTGACTTAGGAATAGTTTCTTTCAACACAGCTACACGTGTATGTCAGAGGAAAGTATTAAGACACCGTGATGAAGATTAACAAGTTGTTTGTAAGACTAAATATGCCGCAGACATGTTTACATCACGAATTATATTTTGGTGAAAGTTTTTTAGGTTTCTTGATTTATTAAAATATATAAAATAAACATATAACTCACATACTTAAATGTACATATACACATATATAACTGAAAATAAAGGTAGTGATAAATAGCATCACATGCAACTATTTTCACTCAGGAATACACAGGTAGTATAGCTGCAGAGAACTGGATAATTTGGCTCAAAAGGGATGCTGGCCCTCAGTGCCATGGAATAATGGAAAGAGGACAGGAAACTGGGAAACTGGCTTTTTCGGCAGGGTTTCCTACAGAAGCGGTGGACAGTGTCCAACATGTGTTTCGAGGGGATGAACTCAGTTTGAAAGGGCAAGGCAGGAAGGGTGTTCAGGAAGTAGTCCAGTCAGTGCAGGGTAGTTGGCCACATCATGGCTCCAGGTGGTCTCTCTCTAAATCAGGATTGTAGAGAGCAAGACGAAGGCCCTAGAGCAGAGCCAGTGGCCCTGGGTTCTAGTCTCAGCAGAGGACAGTGAGTAACACAACTGTTAACATGGGATGCGGGTTTGGAATCAGTGAGCCCTGGATTATAATCCTGGCTCTGCCACAGACTTGTCAAATCTACTCTTTAAATGTAACCTCTCTAAACCTCAGTTTTATCACTGACAAAGTGGAACTAAAAATACTTACTTCAAAAGGTTTTTTGAGGATTACATGATGCACTGTAGAATCTAGTGGTTAAGAAGGCAGGGATTGAGAATATGAAAATTCAAAGTACAGGTTCTAGAGCTAGACTGCTTGAGTCCAGATGCTAGCTGGTGACTTTGGGCAATTTTACTTATCTCTCTTTAAGTCAGGTTCTTATCTCTACCAAAGGGATGCTAAGTGCACCTATCTTTTAGGATTTGTTATTAATGCCAGGTATGTAATAGTAATCACTAAATTTAATTATCATTACCTATAGCATTATATGAACATACAAAAGATTTTTATTGTTGCTATTATTCCAGTTAATAAGGCCAGCCATAGAGAGAGGCCAAACATGCCGGTGATTAGGAGAAAACTGTGATTAGTGAGGGCTTGTGGAACTAGGGCTTGCTCTCGGTTTTAAAACCATGAGCTTCCTTCCAGGTATGTTGGTGGAGTCTGTGCTGTTTGAGGGTGATTTGCCAGTACCAGGAATGACTCAGCATCTGAGTGGTGGGGTTCACTGCTGATTGAAAGGTGTAAGCTGAGGCTGAGCAAGGAGGGAGAAGTGAAGAAATGCAAGACCATGTGGTCACCATCTTAAAAGAAGAAAACCAGATATGGGTCTGCTAAGAATTTTGTTATGTCTCTCTGAGAATTTTTACACGGTCCCTGGCCTGTTCTGCTCTACCAGGAGGTGGCTGAAGATGTGTCACAGTCAGTCATTCCTCACTGGGATCATCCCTTTAATTGCATCTTTTGGAAATTAAAGAATATGACTAGACACTTAGCTTCTCCGTGTCTCGGTGTCCTTAGCTAAAAATGGAGGTGTTGGATGAGAAATTCTGTTATAACCTTTCAATTGGTAAATTATATGATTCTATGATCACATACCATATTTGATTTTTTCTAGAATGCCACCCTCAGAGACTAGGACATATGACAGTTGTAACCACATTTTAATAAAGTCCTTATGGAACTTCATGTAACTAAAAATCTTTCGTTAAGATACAATGTCCTTAAACTAAATTCAGTGCTAGAGTGGACTCCATTCAGTAGAGATTTCGGTTTATGACATGTATGCATTAAATAAAGTAATTTATAATGAACTAAAGCCTCAGGGAGATCCAACTGTTTTTCAATATGTTCTGTTTTACCAATTTCTGTTAGAGGGTAGAACTTCCTGTGAAGGAAGCTGCCTCAAAACTTATGTCATGATTCATATTGGAATCTTATCACTTCACTTTATTCATTAAGCCTTCTGGCTGTTCCGAGTTTTGTGTTAGATAAATTCTAAAATACTCTTGGCTTTGTAGATTTCATATGTCTCAGTAACCATCATTACTTCTTCAAAAGCATTTGCCTTTTTTCTCCTGTGATGTATGATGTCACAAAATAATAGCTGACATCTGGGTGGTTGTATGTGGCAAGCTCTGTGCTCAGTGCTTCACCTGCATTATGGCTTTGAAAGGTTGAGTATCTTGCTCCAGGTCACACAAGTGGTAAAGTTAAGACCTCACTAACAATTTCACACTTCTAATTGCTCAACTTTCTAGATGAGCATGAGGGAGGGGTTGACAATAAGGATGGAAAAGCTTCTGAATCTAAATGCGTGACCATCACTAATGGAAAAACCTCAAGACACTCAAGGGTACCTTGTTGGAGCATTGTAGCTGTTTTGCAGAACCTGAGAATTCTTTCTAATGGCAAGTATTTTGTTTCTAGAAGTCTGTCCACTGTATTTTTCTCAGATGGAAAATCTATTAAAATCTATTTTTTTTATCAAAATTAACAATTCATCCACACTTTCAGAAAGCTTGGTAATTATTTCTGTTTGGCAATGGCTTATAAAACTTCCTTGAAGCTTCTTTGTCTTTTATGTTCTTGAAAAATAAATTATTCTGAGTTCTCTCTGTCCTTAAAGAGCTGTTATGACTAACTCCATCCTTAGCATCACAAATGGGCCAAAGGGTAAGAGGTTTTTATTGATACTGTTCATTAAAATATTCATACCTAGGAATTTAAGATGCATTCCTGTTGAGTGTAATCAAGCTATTATTGCGTTTGTGTATCTTTTACCTATCTTTTTTAAAAATAATTTTCTAAAGTATAAAAAGTATTAGGTCTCATAAGTGGAACAGATACTTTTGTTTTGGTGTGGGGTAGGAGACGGACAGAGGGCACATGATAGATGCTGCCCCCCAATATGTCCTGTCAATTAATTCTTTAACCGGTAATTGAGGCATAGTACAAAGCATTGGGTTAGGTACTTTGGCAGATAAGGGGAAATAAGAGTATATGGTCCCTGGGGCAAAAAGATATACATTTAAAGGAATAAGGGTCAACTTACAACGTCTCAGAAGAATACTAACAACACTAAATGTTTTACAGAGAGGAATTGGTGTGGGGTTGTTATGAAAGATTTAACAGAAGAGGTACGAGTTGAGCTTGTCCATGGAGGATGAATAGGAGGTAAACGTACAATTCACTACATCCAGAGGTAGGACCATAACATCAAGACCTGGTCAGGACAGGAGCTACGTCCTCCTGGCTAATGAGGAAGGTGTGTGTAAGGCAAAGTTAGAGGAGAGATGAGAAGGGTAGCTTGTATCCGGGGAGTAAAGGAGCTTGAACGCTACTTGAAGAAGTCGGAGCTAAGGCATCCAAGAGGCACTGAGAGTTTGAAAGTGGACAACCGACGTGATGTTAAAAATACTTGTTAAAGAAAGGTAAAATCATGACTCTCTTGTGAAATAGAACATAAACATTCATTAAAGATTATTTAACTTATAATAAGGGATGCAGCAGATGTTCAAAAGGAAATCCAAAGGACAGACAAGACACATTTATTGATCAGGAATATTGAAATGCATGTTTAAATGAAGGTAAAACTGTTATTTTGGGGTGGGAGAACTGTCTCTCCACTGGACAGAATTTATTTGCATATCTATAGGAAAAATTTATTTTGCACTTTTGTTAGCTATCTACAATGTACAAAGTTGTAAGAATCAGAAAACTCAGAAGAGTGTATGGTGCTGGCAAGTTCAAATGAATGGAGTGCAAAGGTCTGTGACAGATGGTGGGATGTCCACGGCGTGGCAGTGTGGGAGGAAAGGGTGTGGAAGACGGCAAATGTAAATGTGGTACCCGGACATAATTTCATCATCAATCATGAAGTTACAAGGGACAGTGAGGAATCTGTGATCAACCTGTATTTCCAACTTGCTTCACTGGGCTGATCACAGTACTATAGACAGATGTAAAAAAAAAATTATGAAATTAATTTTACACAGTTGCTTCCAAAGTGCCATTAAAATGAAAATGTCCAATTGCATCCCTTTGGTTTCCTTCCTGGGGTGGGAATTCCATGTTGTGCTCTTTTCCTATTGTGCTTTCCCTGAGAATTTTTACTCTACTAGAGTGTTGGGCATTTCTGTGAGGTGAGGTCTTTGGTGTGGAAAGTAAGGCGCAGGTAAAAGAAGGTCTATTATACCCCAGAGTGTGGAGTCTTATCATTGGATAAGGCATTTTGTTTCTAGAAAGTCCCTGAAATGGAAATATGTTTTCTTGCAAGTAGGATATTACTTTTTGAGGCTAAAACTATCAGATTGATGTTAGGAATCTGGGGATTTTGAATTCAAGAGAAAAAGGACATTGAATTTAATTTTAGGATTGTGTCTTTGCACAGAGTTGTTTCTTTGGGGACAATCATTACTCTAAGGGTCAGGAGTGTAGACAATGAAACACCACCTAGGAGCTCATAAATAAATGTCTGCTATTTGCTGAGCAGTTTAACAATGAACAACGTGCTCTCTGCTGCTGCAGTTTTCTCAACTATAACATAGGCATGATAGTTTCATTAGCATTATTGTGATGAATAAATGAATTAAATTGTAGAGCACTTAGAACAATGCCTGGAACATGGTCAACATTCAATGAATATTTGTTATTATAACTACCATGAATTATATTAATGGTGAAATTCATATTCTAGGGCATTTGAATACATTGTGGTTGCATTAGTCAGGGTTCTGTAGAGAAATAGAACCAATAGGTGTCTGTGTGTGTGTGTGTGTGTGTGTGTGTACACATATATACATGAAGAGATTTATTTTAGAATTAGTTCACATGGTTGTGAAGGCTTGGGGACGTCAGGAGATTCAGCAAAGTTCTAGTTCGAGGCATCTCGCTGGAGACCTGGAAAGAGCAGGGACTTAGGCACAGAGCGGTGGGCTGGAGGATTCCTTCTTGTTTGTGGGGTCAGCATTTTGTTCCATCCAGGCTTTTGTCTGATAAGGGGAGGCCCATCCACATGATGGAGGGCAATCAGTTTTCCTCAAAGTCCACAGATTTAAATGTTAATCTCACCCAAAAGCACCCTCACAGAAACATCCATAATTATGTTTGACCAAATGTCAGCCCTCTGTGGCCCACCCAAGTTGAAGCATCAATTTAACCCTTCAGTAGTAAATCACGGGGTTTGACTACTTGGGTCACTTATTTCCTGCCATAGAAAAATATACCTATAATTGCATGTCATACATAAGTCAACAATTTCTTGACAGAGCATGTCTTTTAGAGAATGCTTCTTTTATTTTTCTGTGCCTTGTGATTTTAAAGGATATTTTCCCCTCATCCCATACATATTTAACTAGTGGAACCAGATGCTAAACCCAAAGTCCAGCCTTTGGGGAATTATTCAAAAGCTTCCTCCTTAAAACACATTCATACAGTCAATGTTCTTTCCCTTAAAGTAATTCATAATGAACCCACAAAGGAGTAAAAACTAATGAGACTAATGGAAATTTATTCAGATAAGATTTTAACTTTTTATAAACTCTTGTATGGAATCTTACTCTTTGCTTCTTTATGCAAAGCTTGAAGAAGTTTGTCTTGCAGATAATGCTAGCATTGCTGCAGTTTTCAAATTTATTTTGTGAAATCCTTAATTTTTTCAAAAAGGCTCTTTTTTAAGAATTGCTGTTCTCATCCTGCAACAGAGCCCTACTACAGGCACCTCTAGACATGCTGCAGGAGCAGACTTCCACCTGTTTATTTATACATCATTCTCAGTCTTGCCGAGTGGCTCATTCTTCATTCAGTGATCTCTGGAATGTATCTCAGTCACAAGCAGAATGCTAGTTTTGGGAGTATAGTTTTTGGTATTTGTTTTACAAAGACACACTCAAGCAAGAAATCATTTTCTTTCAGGGTTAATAAAAAAGCAAATGATAGAGTTTGTATCAGACTTCAGCTCAATTGTGACAGTATCGTTATTTTCCTTATCGCCTGGTTGGAAGTTCTTTTTCCTGGGATGTTGACTTGATGTTAATTTTAAACATCGTTTTTCTTTTCCGAGTATTTTAAACTGTGAAATTAAAGTGTGCTCACTGTAGCTAGTGAAACAATGAAAAAATGATTACGGAAAAGCTAAAGATTTCCTTCCACTTCCTTGAGGAGACCGATGCCAACAACTTGACATGGATCCTTTAACCTTCTTCCAAGGTTATAGAAACACACACACATGCGCACACACTTTAGTGTTATTTGATTTTATAAACGACATAACACACATTAATCTGCAATTTGCTTTTCCTCAATTAACAATCCACTATGAATGGCCCTGCAGGTCAACAGATAGATGTATTTCTCATTAAAATAGCTCATTTTTAAATCTGGATTCCCCCCCAAAACTTCAGATAAGGGTTTGCCCGTAGACAGATTATTCTGGAAAATGATCCCAAGGACCAGGAGTGGAGAACTGGGAAGAGTGAAGCAGGGGAAGAGGGAAAGTCAACTAGTGGCTGATTCTCCAGCTGCTCAGAACTGTGGGGTGCTAGGCTTTAGAGGAGCACTGTAGAAAGCATCTTGCAGCTGTCTTCCCAAGAGACAGAAAAGAAGCCACTTATGTTCCAGCTCCCACTCTTTTGTGGTCAGAGTATGTTCCATGCAATTTGCAATTGCGAGGTTGCAGGTGTGTTAGAATGGCTGCATGCTTACCTACAAATGTCCGAAGTGTGGACAGATAGAATTTGGGCATAAAGGGAGAAGTGTGCACACTATTAAATCACAGTGATGACAGTCACACCTGCATGCAGATGGTTGCTACAGCAACAGGTGGGGTAAAATGTGGACTGAAAGGACATAAGATGATACCCAAGAGATGGCTAAGACAACTGCATAATGTTCCATAATGTGTATGCATCACATCTGTTTATACACAGTTGGGTAGATATTTGTATTCATTCCAGTTTTATTTTTTGCCACCACAATGTTGCACTGAACATCCTTCTATACATATTACCATTTACTAGTGCTTTTATGTCTATATAATATATTCTCCAAAGTGGAATTTTTGCCTCAAAGCACTTTTCATCTATTAAGTCTTTTATTTCTCCCAAGCAGAGTGATTGCTGTCCTCATGTTTCCCATGAGGAATTAGGGGCACACAGGAGTCTAGGAAATGAAGGCAGTTAGAATTTTTTAATGCCTACTGAAAGATTAGATTCCAAAAATATTCTTGGACTGTAAAAAAGAAAAGATTTTAACATGATTGAATTGATGTGTTTTCATTTCTTTAACTTGTAAATCATGGGGTTTTTTTGTAGCCATTACATGTAGGCATCATATCTCCAGGGAAGGGAGGAGAGTGGATGCCACTCCCAGAAAGAGGAGGCTGTGATTTAGCAGAACTCTTTTCACAGGAGAAGATGAAGTGGAAATCTAAACCCTTGCTGACAAGTTTACCTGGAAGGTCACCCCTGGGGTGGAGTCGGGGGGATGATCCTTAGTTGTGGGCTACAAGGTTGGCTGCCTGAGGACAGGACCTCAGAGGATGGTATAGCTTTTTGCAGGGGGAGAGCCCCGGGCTCACAGCAGTAGATACTCATAAACCGTTGTTGATATGACTTTGAGTTTATCCTACAAGCAACAGGGAGTCACCAAAGTCAGTTTTTAAGGTAATGAATGACATTATCAGATCAGTGTTTCAGCAAGATGATTCTGGCAGCTGTGCTGGATAGGTTGGCAAGAAATGAGAGACAGGTGGTCAAGAACCTATTTAGTATGTTTTCCTTATAATCCTAATGAGAGATGATGAAAGTCTGGCGATGACTATAGAACTGAAGAAGAAGGAATAAATTTGAGAGATTCTTAGAGGCAGAATTGCCATGGTTTATTGAGCAATTGGACAAAGTAGGTGGAGGAGGAGTACAGCACAGTGCTGCAGCTGTTGGCCTGGTTGATCAGGTGAAATTAATATTGAGACAGGGACCCTAGAAGGAAGACTTTGCTCATGAGAGAAAAATACTAGGTATGGTTTGAACGTGTTGAGATGGAGGAACTGAAGAACATGCTGGTAGAAATATCTAATAGGCAGTTGGAGACAGAGGCCATGTACATATTTTCTATGTTTTAAAACATTCTTCCAAATATGTATGTTGATTTTAAGAGTGTTAGAACAAATTTATGAGGCATTTCTTATTCTTTATTTTCTAAAAATAGTAGCCTTTATCACCTTTTGTACTATCCGACCATAGGGTACTCAGTGCTGTATGGTAATAATCAAGAATAGAAAAATTAAGTTCACAAGATGTCGGCACCCCACTGCCCCTCCTGCATGTTGACCTCCTCATTGAGAAGGAGCACAAACACACCACTCATCGCTCAGCACAGACACACACCACTACCCACCACAGAAGGAATGGAGACACAGGAGTCAAGAATGGGAAATTGCTCCAGGTCCTCTGGGAATTAATAGTGGAATTTAACTATATAGTCTGATTCCACAAAGTTTTATCTCAAGAGAGCATTAGACAAATATAGTTTGACTTTCTCTAAAGATGTTGAAGAATCTATCTCTTCTCTCCCATGCAAGATCTAATAATAACGTCTTAATGACATTGTTTCCAGAGAAGATTAGGCTGTCTTGAAAACCTGTGACATTAGCCCTTTAGTTTATCTAGATTCCTGTGATTCTAGATGAGACACTTAGGGCCACCTGTCCTCTGTGACCTCGAATGCAACTGGAGAGGCAACGTGATACACATTTCCCTGAACAGGAAGGAAAAGAAAATTGTGAAGTATGTAGCATGAGGCAGAATCATTTCCCTGTAGAGTGTGATTGCATGATGCAGGTTTTGTGCCTAATTAGCATCTCCAAATATGGATTCGATTGTCTTATGGTAGCATGTTCATAGCTAACCAAGGATACAGGAACAAGTAACAGCTCTTACTAATAAGGCATCTTGTTTACCTTGCATTCACGGGCTGCATAGAAACCACCGACAATAAATCTCTCTAGAACATTTGTGAAATTTCTTCTTAAAATGCAGGAAATGTAACCCTCCTACAGATTGCAAGCAATTCTAAACTCTTTCCTAAGAGATTTCTCCTTAAACTCTTTGTGCCAAAATGTAATTTATTCTGAGTACTGGAGTTTCTTTGGACTTTAATGAATTTAATGGCTGTTTGTCATTTCTTACATTAATGCTGTCTATTATGAACAGCCACGAGCTTCAGAGGCTAGTTCTTTATTAGAGTTGACCACACCAACTCCTTTGCAGGCTGGCAGGTGGATACTAGGCATTTGAAAACTTGGTTGACTCTGAATGTCAAAAGTACAACAGTAAAAAGTACTTAATTTATTATGATGTAAGTAGATATCAGAAACAGAAATAAGAAGTTCATCGGTGTTGGTACCTACTGGTCCTCTCTCATTCCAATCTCCTGAGCAAAGAAGAGTGCAAATGTCTGTCAAAGACCATGTGGGTGCAGTAGACATGGAAATACAAAGAGGGTTATATATACGTGTGGATGGTGTTGGGGTGTACCATAAGAGAATGTGTCCCTCAGGCCATGGGCATAAGAGACTTAAGCTTTTATAGGAGAGGTGAGGGCATTATAAATGTAGGTGTCTTGGTGGCTGTCTTTATTCATTTGTCATTCAAACGGTGATGACTTTGAGCTGGGTGTACTTTATGCAGGTGGGAGATCTTGGTTTTAGTGAGATGACTGCTAAGGTGAGCTGCATGGGAAAGAAAGGGAAGATCAGACTCGCAAGATTAGTTTGGCCTTAAGCTGGAAGGAAGAGTGGCAAAAGGGAGGCCAGGTGGTCCTTTAAGCTCCGGTGTTGTCTGACATAATTTCCCAAGCTAGGAGAGAAGATATAGATTTGAGGCAAAACCCGAGCTATGAACGAGGAGTGTATGCTGGCCTGGGCCATGGCAGAAACTCAAGGCCCAGCGCTCATTCAGTTGAGGAGGGAGATGTCCTAGCATCTGACCGAGCTAGCCCGGGGTAACACAACATCCATGAAATCCTTGGCACAAACTGCAAAATGGAAAAACAGAGTTTTGTTCCAGAAAAGATAATTATGTGCCAGACCAGAGCATCCTGATTTAGATAGTCTTGTAAAAAGAAAAAAAAGGCAATTATGAATTTTGTCATGTGATACTGGAGAAAAATCTCCCTGTTCAGCTCTGGGATTCTTTAAGACGATTTGGTTTCCACCTGGTTGCCCAAAGAGAATTGCTTGGCTGCTATAGCAACTGTGTCCCTGGATATATAGCAGTTGACAAAAACACTCTTTATATGCTGATTTTTATGCTTAGAAACGTAGGCTGAGCTGGTGGGATGGATAAAATAACAAGCTGGATGACAGAATTGCTGTAAGCCAATGTTATAACACTTCTTTATCTCACACTTTCCATTCCGTTCATCAACAAATGCTGTCAACTCCACCACTGTCCCCCTCCTGTCCCCACAGTCTAAGCCACTAACATCTCTCACCTGGATTTCTGCAGCAGACTCCAAACTGGTCTCCTGTATCTTACCTTGTCTTTCTTCTGTCTACTTTTTAAACAGCTATCAGAGTAGTCCTTTCAAAATATAATTCAGACCACTTTATTCTTTTATTTAACCCCTCTGCTCTTGCTTCAGTAATTCTGCTTAACAAACCATCCGAACTATCAGTAGTTTGCAGTATTAAGCATTCGCTTTTTGTCACCCAGGTCATCTAGGGTGGCTCTGCTTTAGACTATGGCTGCTTCTGGTGTGCCCTGTGAAACGTACCCTGGGGCCCGTGAGGAAGGGTCAGTGACCTGGACCCTGCTCTTCAAGTGTCAATCAAGGTAATGTATTCAGAAGCCAAGATGACCAATGAGAACACATTTAGCCCTCTGAGTCACATTTGCTGACATTCCATTGGCCAAAGCAAGTCACATGCATTAATGGTGTGAGGAAATAAACTCTACCCGCTAGGACCGATACTCACATCTCCCCAAAAATGGCTTCTGATGGCACTTGGAAAAAAACACCAAACTGCAGCCCTTGCCACAGCTTATAAGTACTTATATTATCCGGCCTCTGGCTACCTTCCCGCAGTAATTTCCTACCACTTCTCCCATGTCTTTCTCTGTTGCAGATGCTGTAGTGTTGCTTCTATTCCCTGAACCTCCCTCCTATCCCCCAGACATACGCCTCTCCCTGAATTTCTACATTCTTCATTACTCCTGCCTGAAATTCTCCCCACACCTCTGCACAGTTCACTCTCTTTTCTCTTGTTCTGGCCCCCGGTCAAATGTCATTTCCTAAGAAAGACCTTCCCCAGCTGCACTGTTTAACGTAGCAGCACTTGCAACATTCCTTCTTTTAAACCTGATTTATTTATTCTTCTCAGCACTTAGCACTACCCGCCATATGTTCTACCCAATTTATTCGATTTTTGTCTGTCTCCTCCATGAGAACGTAAACCCCATGAAGGCAGTGACATCGATGTTTCCAGCACATAGTGGGACCTCAAGATATAATTATTGAATGATGAATGCATAAGCCGAATTCATTTATTCTCTGCTGCTCCTTCAGAATATACCAGCATGTGGCCATGTAAAAAGATAAAACACTCCCGGGCCAAGGGCAAAGTTGTTGTTTTTTTCCTCTATAGATTCTTACTACGAGCTCCTTTCACAGATGGAAAATATTGATTTCGGAGTCATTTTTTTCTTTTATAATATTTTCCTCTCCAAGTAGTTCTTGTCTGGGTTTTTGAAATTGAAGGAGGCCTAAAGATTTTGTTATGAGCTCCCATCAATCATCGTTTGAGTCAATGCGCTGTGGATTGTTGGCATGTTTGTGTGTCAGGAATTGCCAAGTTTCCAACTCCTATTTTTTGCTTCTCTTTTAACTTTTATTGAGGTGCAGAATTTCACTTTTTTGAACAAGGGGTGTATGAGTATATCTGAAGGTACAATTGTTCTTGCTTTCCGGGTCCTGGGGTTTCAGTGAGAGCCAATGATCTGGCTCTGGAGAGGGATGGAAGCAGGCACTTTCAGAAACAGGAGCTCCTTGAAAACTGGTGCACAGGGAGAGTGGCAGATGGCCAGAGGCCCAGTTTCTGCTTGGCAGGTCCACACTGCCTGCGACCATGGGTGGATAATCCTTCACATACGAGGGTATGCCCAACCTGCAATATCTCGCGCCTACTCTGTGGGCCAGGCCGAGCCATGTATCAGCCACCAGGAGGATGAGAAGCATTGTAGAAGGATTGGGGTCATTTCCAAAAACGAGCTCATTATCAGTTAATTATCTGGGATGAAGTTAGGAAGAAGAAGTGCTTTCAAGTCCTGGGAATGAAGCCAAAAGTCTGGAACTGAGATGGCCATCAATCTGTGTGTCAAACTGAGTAGCAAGGGGACCAGGGAACAAGCGAAGGGCCACCATGGGATGGCAAGAGAGAGGAGTGAGGTATCAGTTCTAGAAGGACCAGTTCTAGAAGTCATTCTGTGCATGCAGCTTGTATGCTATTGCATTCCTTTTAGGTACAGCGTAGGATTGAGCTGCACCAAGCATATAAAATATGTGTGCTTGGGATTTTTGCATAGATTACAGTCCCATTCATTTATTTCTAATCACTATTATTGTTTAGGTAAAATACATAACTCAAGAGTTAAATGTAGGTTTTGGCATTAGATGGAACTGAGTCGAGTACAACAACATTCAAAATGACCTTAAGTCATTTGAAATGTAAATATTTAGTCCTAATAGGAAGCAGGATTGATGCTCCTTATTCCAATTAAAAGTAAAAGAGAAAGGATGTGAGAACAGATAATTGTCCCAAAACTTGTCTTCTTTTCTCTTTTCCTTTTTTTCCTTTTTTTTTCAAGATATTACAAATGTTTTTGGTTACATGTATTGATTTTGTTACACAAATTAATACAACCTCTATGGAAAACAGTATGGAGATTCCTCAAAGAACTAAAAGTAGAACTACCACTCAATCTAGCAATCCCACTACTGGGTATCTACCCAAAGGAAAAGAAACAATTTTGTCAAATCTCTCCTTGCAGAACTCTGACAATACATTTAGATCCTAATCGAGGTGACATTTAATGGAATATACATTTATAAATTATTAAATTACATAGTGTAAGTAAAATATTTTTGTGTATAACCAATAAATATTTCCACATCTTTAAATATTAATTTATTGTAATTTTATTATATCTTTACATTTACTTTAGGTCAGTATGCTGAGGTGAAGAATGAGCTTTTGAAAAAAATAACATAATTATATCGGCAACAGCAAAGACAATGGTAAGCAAGCAGGCCTAATTTATGTAATTGTTTCAGGAATCAGGTCGTTTTAAATAAATCCCGGTTAAAACCTCATTCCAGTAATTCAAACTAATTAAGTTTTTTCTCTTTGTGGAAAGTCACATAGGCTATGAAAACATCTGTCTGAGACACTGATAAGGGACACTTTCTAGGATTATCTTGGATTCATATAATTACTTTTCTGCTCTGCCTGAGAGTTTTATTTTTATTTAAATTTCCAGCAAGTTCCTTTCCTGTATTTTCCCTCTTTCTAAATGAATTTTAGACATTGAATAGTTTCAAATCAATTGTCTTGAATAACGTAAGAAATCCCTTGTTTGAGTAGGTATTGCCTAACGTTAGCGTCCACAGTCTTCCAGACCTACACATTTCCTCACTATTTTCCATTATTCCCTCATTCAAAAAGTATGTACTGAGTGCCAGACAGGCTTATAAAAAGTTAGAGGATAATGAACTTCCTGTGGGATGCAGTACAGAAGTGTGCAGGGTCAGGGCCAAGGTACGATCGTGTTACATGGCCCGTTGACGTCCCCCAATATTTTTAACAGAGTTGTAGTTGGATAAGCACTTGAATGTTCACGTGTTAAACTTATCTGTTAGGGTTGCTATCTCTTCCAGCTGAACATAATGCAAACTGACTCAGCAGCCTTTGAAATTTTTGTTAAAATTCAAAAGCATGAAGAACAACTTACGATATAATTGTATATAGCAGAATCGGGCTTCGAATATAATGGTACTAACAATATGAAAAGTTATCTATCAATCTATCCAAATGAAGCATCTTATCTATCCATTATCCATTACAAGTAAGTAAATAAAAACTGGAATGCAATACATCAAATTCCACTTACAGCTTTTATGATTAGTTGTCTATTCACTTAATCACTTATTATAATTAGCATCACTGAGCCTTGTTTTCTTCAGCCACAAAGTAGGGCTAAGTAGTGTTTCTACTTTATAGGGCCATTGGGAGGGGAGAGAAAATGTATGGAAGATGCCTAGATTTGTGCTCACACTAAATAAATGCTTAATAAATGGTAGCTACAGTAATTCTATGAATAACAAAGTTTTAATTTTCAGTTTCTTTTCTATACTTCTTACTTCTCTAATTTTTTACAATGAGAATAGTTACTTGTATAATCAGAAAACAAAACAAAGCAAAAATAGCTTTCTAGAAAAATCTCTGGATGATACCAATGCAGTATTGACCTTCAAAATAGATACAAAGTTCTATGGAGCAGAGGTTGAGTTTCTAACTCTTTTGCGGCTTAGAAATAAAGTTTGTCAGCATAATTTTACCCACGATTTGAAATATTTTATCAGTATCACTTAAACATTTTGTTTAATATTAAATAGCAAAAACGAATCTTTATTGTAAAGTCTTTATGTTATTCTCATCTACATATCCTTGTATACTTTAAAATTGCCACAAAAACCCACCCAATAAAGGCTATAGTGTTTCTAGATGGGTGTTCACAAAACATCAAGTTGAACTTGTCTCGTTTTTTTCTGAGCATATGGCGAAGAGGTGGGAGCTGACGCTTCCAGTAACTTATCCTCACTGGCTTTGCCTTGGCTGATGTATTTCTGCAACTTTAATATTACTCAAAATAAAGTACAGAAAACAGCACAAGGAATTTGATTATTTCTGACTGGTGGTTGATCCCCAGTGTTGATAGAAATCTGGCAGTTATAACTTAGTAACATAATCTAATGGCTTTCGATTCTTGAATTTTAAGTCATTTTGTAACACAAAGCTGGATGTTCTAATTTCCATTCTGCTACTGACTGGGTGCCTAGTCTTATCACATTGTCCTGGTTTTCTTAAGTGTAAAATGGAGTTATAATGCTAACCTTTTCTTTGTTTCTCTTTCAGAGCACTTCTTGTTTCAAAATTCTCTAAGGTGAAGTATAACAATGTGTATACTATGCACAGATAAAATAAAAATATGTAACTAAGAAAATCACTATGCAGGAAATATATTAAAATGAGAAAAATAAGACTAGAAGTGAGTAGTAAATTGCTTGCCAAGAAATTCTGTGTGCTTGTTGGATATGGGCCATGGTTTCAACTCTGCGTGCTGTAACGGCCAACAAAAAAGAAAAGAAAATGGGATACACAATTCAAAGAATCAGTAAGATAAAATCAACCATATCAATAGCCACAAAACTGAAACAAAGCAGTTGATCCAGGGAAACTATGTTCCCAAGTAACTTATCCACAGTAAATATATTAATACTTTTCATAGGGCAATATCTTATATGATTCTCCAAAATAAACCAATGAGAGAATACCAAGCACAATTTTGTATAATTAATCTAGATAGGAACAGAACACTATTATTTAAGTACCAGTTTTCTGATGATCTGACTTGATCCAGGAGAGATTTAGAAGGGTTGCATATCTTTTATTAGGCAGCCTTCAATCAATTATGCATCTTTCAATTGAGCCTTTGTTAAGAACTGGATTGCAATTGTAATGTGTCGACAGTACATTTCAAGTTAATTGCCAGTTAAGTTTCAGTGGAGCTGGCAAGGAGAATGGACATCTTATGAAAATTGAGCTTAAAAAGGACAGTGGTAGAATAGAAAGCTACTATGCTGTCATAGGCCAAGTAGTCATTTGAGGACAGGGTTGGGATTCTCCTCTTGAATAGGAGCCATGGAATCAAGTTGTTCAATAGAACAGAGAAAAACTAAAATGAAATAATAAATGGAAAACATTTTAATAGCTAAATCTAAACAAACAAAAAACTGAAATAAAATGTAATTTTAAGGTAGGAGAACTTATTCTGAAGACAAAATATTAATTTTAAAATATGGAAAAAAGCAAGTGAGTTAAAAAAATTAAACTTGAAAATAAACAGATGAAAAATAAGAAACTAGATATAAAAAGTTCAGATTTTGATCTAGTACCTCTTGTACTATCCTGGATAGAGCTGGAGCCCATTCTACTAAGTGAAGCGTTACAAGAATGGAAAAACAAGCACCACATGTACTCACCATGAAATTGGTATTAACTGATTAGTACTTAAGTGCATATATAGTAGTAACATTCATCAGGTGTCAGGCAGGTGGGAGGGCCGAGGAGGGGATGGGTATATTCACACCTAATGGGTGCTGTGTGCACCATCTGGGAGATGGACACGCTTGAAGCTCTGATTTGGGTGGGGCAAAGGCAATATATGTAACCTAAACATTTGTACCCTCGTAATATGCTGAAATAAAAAAAAAAAGCTAAAAAAATAAAAAGTAAAAAGTTATCAATGAAGTTATTAAGACTGAAAGTAGTTTTTTAAGAATGTACAAATAAAGTTAAAACTATTTTTGTTAAAAATGTTAAGAATAAGTACTTAAGTTACAGGAAAATAAGACAGAGGTGGAAATCTCAAAATATAACAATAAAATAATGAAATTAGAATAAAAATTAGGAGTAAACATCATACAAGTTCAAAACAAATTTTAAGTCAATGTTGAGGTGATAAATCATGGAAATAAATTTTTAATAGAGGCAGAAAACTCAACCACATTGTAGCCAGGTGGAAGTAAGGAAAGGTTTGGTTAGAGATGGCTTGAAGTTGTGTCCTTCCTAAAAGAACAGAGCTATGAAAACTCCTTAGCCCATAACTTTAGTAAAGGGTCTCACTCTTGTTAAAACTTTTCACAATTATAAACAAAGTTGTGATAAACACTTATGCACCTACATGTTAGCACACATTTTTTAGGAAAAAGTTCAGAAAATTTAGTTGGCTAAATTGTATACATATTTTTTAAAGATTTTTGATGTTAAATAATGTCAATTTGTCTTCCTATGACTGGCAGTAATTTATATTTAAACTAACAGTGCATGAAAACATCCATTTCACTTCCCCCTTGTCTAACCTGGGTATTATGTTGTTTTTTTTTGCTATTTACAGTTGAAAATTATCTTGTTTTAAATTGTTTGTTTGATGGCTGTTGAGATTGAATCAATTCTCATTAAAGGAATATTTGTTTATTCAGAACACTTCCTCTTTTCTCTGTCTTGTAATCTTGATATAAACAGACTAGAATAATTCTTATAAGGCAGATAATTGGCAAATGACTTTGGAGTAGTCATTATACACAAAACATGTTTGTTCATATCCCTTTTGTAAAGCAAGCCTTTCCCAAGCTTCCTGCTTACTAGTTAGCTCTCAAACCTGGCTTGATTCCTAAGAGAATGAAAATAATGATCAATTAATGGCAATAGTTGTTTAAATTCCCAACATCATTTGGTGGCATAAAAAATGATAAAATGACTCTCATGAACTTCCAGTTAGTTTAATTAAAATTAAGATGAAACAATAAATTAAACCCAAATTACACTATTGAATAATCAAGAATAGTTATCACCCCCATCAAAGTACCCACAGCTCATATACATGGGTATGGGGCAAGAAGTACATTACTATGTAACTTCAAAGACCAAGGCAATAATTAAGTTAAAGTGATTCAGGATTGGTAATGGTCCCAAGAGCTTGGCAAAAGGAAATACAAACCTGCCATGGGAGACAGAACTTAAGAAACAATTTCCAGACAATTTTCAGAGTTCTAATGAATATCATATCACAATAAAATGCTATTATTATAAAAACACGAATACAGAAGCCACAAGCAAAGTTAGCAGAAACAAAACATTGCGAAACATACCTGTAAAGTTTATGGATATTGTAATAATCAGAAAAAAATTATTAGTATTTCTTATATATTTCAGAAAAGAGGGAACCAAAAACATAAACAATGGCCAAGATTCTATTGGTAAAGAGCCAAACAATTGTTCTAAAAATCAAACTGTAAAATAAAGCTGAAAACCTAATTTACGGGTAAACTAGTATATTATACAGTTGAAGAAAAAATTATTAAATGAAGGATTGATATAAAGAATTTACCCCAGATGCAGCAAGGGCAACCCAGGAAATAAAAATTTGAAGGACAGGACAGAGGAAGAGTTTTCAGATACAACCAATGATAGTTCCAGGGTAAAAAAATAGAGATTGAAAAGGAAATATTTGAAGAGATAATTGCCATTTTGCATTTTAGGAAAGCACTAATACCAAATTCAGGAAACTCCATGAATCCTAAGGAGGTAAATAAAAACCAGTATACACCTAGACATAGTAGAGCTAAAGAAAAAGGGAAGATACTTATAAAATCAGAGAATAAAAACATTAATCACAAAGGAAGAACAATTAGATTAACAGTCGATTTCCCAACAGCAGCAACTGAAGCAAGAACACAGTAGAATAATATATTCTAAATACCAAAGGAAAATAATAATTATCAGAGAATTTACAAATTAAGCAGAACTTTCTTTGAAAATTGAGATATGAATAGGCATTTCACATGAGAAAAACAATACAAGTTACTGGTCATTAATATTTAGTCCTATTTTAGAACTTAGGTCTTGAAATCAAATTAAGTTCTCCTTGCTTATTTCCCTGAGTTTTATATAGATTCTGGTTATCAGCCTTTTATGGGATGTGCACATATAGTAGTAACATCCATCGGGTGTTGGGCAGATGGGAGTGGGGAGGAGGGATGGGTATACGCACACCTAATGGGTGTGGTGCGCACACTCTGGGGGATGGACAGCTTGTAGCTCTGACTCGGGTGGGGCAAAGTCAATACATATAACCAAAACATTTGTACCCCCGAAATATGCTGAAATAACAAAAAACTAAGTTCTCCTTTCCTTGGGGTCCAGTGGCTTGGAACTTGTGCTTATGGTGGGGGTAGAGAAAATTCTCTCACAACTTTGTTCCTTTTCAAGTGTATCCTCCTCTTGTCTGGTGTTGGGGTAGGGAGGAAGAAGGGACAAAATGGTATTTCCGTATGCAACTTTCCATAGTCGATTGGTGGATGTTTATTTTGTTACTTGAAACTGCTCTTCTAAAGTAATAGAAGAGGTGGGTTACTTTCCCCTCTGTTACTTGCAGCTACTGCTCCTTGGTAGGCATCCAAATGCTGGTTTTCTAAAGGGCAGATGTTTGTTGTTTCTGTGAAGGACCCTTAGGGACCCTTTATAGCTCCTGGCATGGGAGAGTCAGCTGAGGCTTATCCATTTCCTGCTCCTCATTTCTGCCATGGGAGGTGCATCCCATTACCTCTTGTGGTTGGGGATTCCCTTTTCTAGTAGCTTTTTGGGGAGCACCAGAAAGATGACTTAATTTCTACCCAATTCCTGTGGTGATTAAGAGACACCTGTATCCATGCCACACCACACAGTGGGCATACAAGCAGCCTCGCCCTTGTAGCTGTCTCTCCTTATCATCTCTTTTGACTCTTGTCTTATCAGCAGCTTTAATTCTAGGACACCAGATGCTCTGTTGGCCCAGTAGCTTAGAAAATTTCACACAAGGGCTGTCAGCAGTCATCATTTAGCAGGAGGAGTAATGGTTTGGCATCCTTGATCTTGTAGGATGGGAAAGTATATATTGAATGCTTCTCTTCACCTGTGAAAGGAGTATTTATTAGAAGCTGCTCCACAAGCTCTCATTCCTTTCCATGACGACTTCTGGTCCCCCTTCATTTTATACAGTTCAGAGGAAGTGAAGAAGTAAAGGGTTGGGATGATGGATAGTTCCAGTTGTGCTGAAATAGTGCCTCTCAGCAAGCCTTTCTGGAAAGTGATTGAGCCCACAGCTGGTAGTTTCATGACTTTGGAATTTGACATTACTTGACAATAGCCTGTGGATTCTGGGCATTAATTCTGAGAAAATAAGAAAATACACTTGCATTCTGTTACATTAGACTATGGATTCTAGACATTAATTTTGGGACAATAAGAAAGTTTTCTATTGGTACTCTACAATGCCATGCTATAATGATGTAACGTCATCAAAGACAAATATATTGTCTTTTGCATAACTGTTAGCCTACAACTAACATTATTGAATTCTCTGCAATATATTAAAAACAAATTTTTGTAGTGAAACAATCCAAGTTTTAAAATACGGAAAACTGATTATTGTTGAAGATAACATCAACACATAAAAAATATTAGAAATAAACCATGAAGGGAAAGCATGTGCAATTAAACACGGGTAAGAAAGCCTTACTCTGGTTTGTAGAATTGTTCTGAATGAAAAGCAAATAGAGCCACTCAACCTGAAGTCTTCTAGGGTGTTAATTTCATTTATAAATTCAATTTTATAACTCTGAGACTTATCCTAATCTAAACTACATTGGGCTTGGAAGGAAAATTCATTTTTCTATTTTCATTTCTATTCTTTCCATTCTTTACTGAGATTAATAATCATATAAATTTTGGGTGACTTCACAAAATATTGTAGTCTTTCTATATGTTAATAGAAGAAAACGGAAAGTTCTTTCTACATAGAATATTAAGTCAAAAGTATAATTAAGTAAAAAATCAATTTAAGTCCTTGCCTTCTCATCTGATGACCAAAGTTTAGTAAGATTTGTTTTTATTTAGTGTTTATTTATTCATGAATTCTTACTGTTTTCATGCTAACAGTTAATTTCAGATTTTATCTTTTCAGATCGAGGTATTGACCAACTAACTCAAATCCTTGTCAAGTCCAGCATCTTTCAAAACTATTGTATTTCTTTAGAAAGCAAAAAGTTCAAGGAATTCTGATTTAAAATTAAGACAGTAGTCTTATCCATTGACAAAGCTTTCAGTAATTAAAAAGGAAAGAATAGTTATAATGAAATGAGGATTGACTTTGATGTAATGCTCAGCATATATCTATGAATGAATTGAGGGAACTTGTAGTTGATGTAATTAGAAACAACGGCTCTTGGAAACACAGCTAAGGTTTATGAACGACTCTTGTCTGATACAACAACTTAACAAGCTCTCTGGGGAAGGTTTATCACAAACATCTCTATCACATGAATGGCTTCCAGCTGGATTAGCAATATTCTCAAAATTTCCATATGAAGTTAAAATAAAGAGCAATATTTTTCACAAATCCACAGAGCCACAGCTTGCAAAAGAAATAATTTTTAAAATTTTGATTTTATGGAATAAATATATAAGGTATCTTCTCAACTTGACAGTTGACAGATCTAAGGTGCTTGTTTTCACCGATTGAAGGATACCACAAATGTTTTTGTTCTTGTTCATTTTCAGTTGAAGAAAATATTTTTTATATCCTTTCCCATCCTGGACACATAGCTATATTAACAAAGTATTTTCTGAAAAGCTAGTGGGAGTTTCCTTTGGGATTCTAAGAATAAGATCAGAGGTCTAAAAGAGGTGCAGTTGACACTTGAAAGAGCCACAGACAGCCTAGAAATGCATCCCCAGGATCACAGTGTAGGCGAATGACATCTGAGAATAAACGCCCAATATTCACATAGCTTCAGTGATTAGGGCATAAAACTTAAGAGCACAATGTTTTCCTTCCTGATCATCTTGAAATTCCTAGTGATTTTCTAACAGCATTTTGGAAAACATTTTTTGAGTGTGTGATTTGTACATGACTTACATTAGATTTTAGTTTCTTCAGGTTAAGACACTGAGACTCCTCTTAAGCCATAGCCTACCTAAAATCATGAGCAGGTGGCAGGTACTTTCTTTAAAACAGTGATTTGCAGCTGTAAAGCCACTTCTGATTAAAAAAGCAAACAAACAAACAAAAAAACAAAAACAAAAAAACACCTGTGGGCTAATTCATTTTTATTGAGAAAGTTATGGTCATTTTCAGAGAACTTAAAATCATATCATAATAGGTAATACCTGCTGGGCTCCAGCATGAGTTAGTTTTCATAATCCTAATTTGCCTCTTTGCTGCTTTTTTGTCCTTCTGTGAACTTCTATAAGATTCTATGTTTGCCCTATGTTAATAATATCTATATATTTAATAGCTTCTCAAAACCCCAGTCCTTTGCAGTGTGCTACAGAGAAGACTTTTATGGTGAAATAAATTAGAAAATACAGTATAAAATTTTTCTCCTGTAAGAGAGTTACAATGCAAACTAAACTAAACTAAACTTCAAGGCCTAGAAGAACCACATCAATCTATGCTCATTGATAAACTTCATTACAGATAATACTCCTTTAATTCTTCTCATGATGTTGGCATGTGGGAGTTCCAAACTAGTTTTTTATAATAACTGCTCCAGGCAGAATCCATCTCTCTGTATCTCCCCGCAGTGTCCACTTTGTATAAGAATAAGGTCATTATAATGTTATTTATTAATAAGTGAACATCTTCCTCCATGCAGTAGCCAAGTGGAAACATCTATTTGTAAAATCATATTATTATGGTTGTTAGCAAACCATACCTTCAGTTGCCTATTGGTAAAGTTTTTTGTTTGGTAAGATGAATGTTATAATTTTATCTAGAAGTTAGATCAGAAAAGCCACACTAAATTTGCTAATGCCATAAAATAAATCATTTTAATAATTAAGGTATATAAATAGTTTACGACAGAAACAATAAAGTCTCAACTCTGCACAAACACTGAATTTCCAAGTAATCTGTAAGGAATATATTCATCTTATTACATTCAAAATTATGGTTGAACAATGATGATAAGAATGTTTTTGTAATAATTTTCTTTTTTTGTCTATGAATTCACACAGTATTACAGTAATTTATAGTATTACAGTGCTTGGTAATCTTGAAGAAATGTAAAACAATTCTTCTAATGGTATGCAGAAAATAAAAATAAAATTAAAATCATTTGCATAACTTTTTATTCAAACAAAATATTTAATATTTTCTGTAAAAATAAATTATGTACTTTATACTGAATTGTTATTCTATTAAAGTATTCAGACGACAGTTACATTCATTGTTGGCAGCGTGCTCGAACGTTCTTATTTGACATTGCCTCATGCATGATAAAATGAGGTGCAAGCTGTTCACATGGGGAAAAGAAATCAACTTATTTTCACAGGAAAGGAAATGATACATGAAATAGAATTAATTAAAAAACCCAAGTGTCATATGACAGGGATACAAAAATTCACTAAGAAAATATATTCTTCAAGACCTTTGAGGTGACATAACCTTTGACTGTACTTTAATCAAAGGTAGTTTTCATCATGCTATCCTGTAACTTCCATCAAATTAGCATGCTCCTCGACTGCAGGTTGTCATCCCCTCCTACAATTTAAAGCATAGAGTTTGGTCAGTTGGCTGAAGCACAGCAGCTGCACTCGTGACCTTTCATAAAAGAGCCAGAGGAGAGCATCTCGACTCTCTCTAAGCGTCGTTTGCGACAGCAGCACCTTTGGCACCAAGCAGACCCGTTTTCCATGTGGCGGCCAGGTGGCAGAGGTCTCTGGAGTGGCAGGACATGAAAACAAGGCTGACACCTATGGCAGAGGCATTCTAGAGCCGAAATTGCTGGTTCACCTAGGAAACAGGTGAAAGATAAGAACCGAATTGAGTTTAACCGAACAGGAAGTATCTGTACTTATCCCCGAGGGACGCCTGAGTGGCAATTTAGAAATGAGCCTGCCTTCTGCTGTTTCTTCTTCTTTATCTTCTTTTTCTTTTTCTTTTTCTCAGCCTTATTTTTGCTTGGCTTCTTTTTCTTATTTTCCTCTTTATACCATGGCCCCCAGACTCCTCCGTTGAGCCGAGGGTTGCTCCTGGGGTCTCTGGGGGGATACCGGACCGGCACTGCGGTTTTGTTGAACTGGGAGAGCCTCCGCAGGAGCTTCTTCACGATTCCGGGATACCTGTGCGACAGGTCCACCCTCTCGTACGGGTCAGCCGTGATGTTGAAAAGCCACACACTCTTGCCAGTGGACAAGGTGATCCGTTCATTGTGCCAGCGGTTTGGCCCCAGGTTGCTGAAAGACTGAGGCGGAACCCAGTCGCTGTAGCCGGGGTTTCCGGTGAGCAGCTTCCAGTGCTGCACCCGGATGGCCGACTGGATGGCCGTGTTCCAGATCCCGTAGCCCGCCGCCCAGGAGCCGTTTTTTGCCTTGGTGTAGATGGGATCAATGTTGTGCAAAATATCCACTCGGGGTGAACGAAGGCCTTCGCTTATGGTCTCCCAGATGTCGTAGCCATCTAGCTGAATGTCCTCATCGATCTGCCCTTCGGCCAGCGAAATCAGAGTGGGGTACCAGTCCGTGATGTGCACAAGCTCCTTGCACACGGTTCCCTTGTTTTTCAGAAGCGGGCTATGCACAAAGCCAATAGCCCGGATCCCCCCTTCCCAATAGGTTCCTTTGCTACCTCTGAGAGGCCAGTTACTCCCTCCTGCCGTGGGCTGGCCACCATTATCTGAAGAGTAAATGATGATGCTGTTGTTATAGAAACCATATGTCTTCAGAGCCACGGTCACATTGTTGATTGCTTCATCTAAGCAGGAAAGCATGGCCGCATACCTCCGCCGGTTTATGTTGACAATGGATCGGTAGTGTTCAAAGTACTTGACGGGGGCTTGCAGCGGTGAGTGAACAGCCTGGTAGGCAATGTATAAAAATAGAGGCTTTGTGGGGTTATGGGAAGCTAAGATTTGCTGCACTCTCTGAGTGTACATCTGTGTGGAGTATATGCCATTGTCGTAGTCCCAGGCAGCATTGTCATTTTCATACAGGTCATAGCCACACATCCCAGGACTGTCACATTTGTAGTGTGTATAGTAATCCCCACTTCCCAAAAGAGAACCAAAAAAGGTATCAAATCCTCTCTTGGTGGGCATGCATTCTTTTCTATAAAAACCCAAGTGCCATTTTCCAACCATATGCGTTGAGTATCCAACCTCCTTCAGCTTCTGAGGTAGGGTTGCATTGTCCAGAGGTAAACAGTTGGGTTGGGTAGGTCTTATGATAGAATGTTGAAGTCCGGTGTGTATCTGATATCTTGAAAAAGGAGTAAAAATTTTGTTAGGGCAGGAGAAAGAAGATACTCTACATAAAACAGTGATTCCCAAATTAAATAATGTTTAATTATTGTATATGAAGAGAAACTTTACCCCAAGTAATAATAGGACC
Organism: Avahi laniger; assembly: GCA_963575035.1. Classification (NCBI taxonomy): domain Eukaryota; kingdom Metazoa; phylum Chordata; class Mammalia; order Primates; family Indriidae; genus Avahi; species Avahi laniger. The sequence goes on from CAUYSK010020547.1 coordinate 29,836, forward strand.
AATTCAACCTTTCTACTCTTAACTCAAAAGTCTTACCCTAATTAGCTTCATATTTAACATTTGGAATACATGTGAATCTAAATCAGTATTTTTGAAACTAAGATTTCATGACTTTTCTCAGAGCCTTTTTAAAGTTTTAAAGTTCTTATAACAGAATTAACATTTTCACAAAGTTTTGTAATTTATAGACTTTCTTTCATCTGCATTATTGTATTTAATTCTCACTACAACAATGAGAAGTGGAATTCTTTATGTTCATTTTATAGATGGGAAATTAGAAATGGAGAGAAGTTGTGGTATTCTCCCCAACATCTCAGCCTGCCCCACCAGGCTGTGAGACTGATTCTTGAAAAACAGGGGCTAAGTCTGATGCTCTCTCTGTTCTTTTAAAGAGTTAATATTAGTACTTTTTGAAAAATCAAGGAGCAGAGGAAAGATGCCAGAAGGCTTGAAAAGAGAATCTGTTCTAACTTTCCAATTAAAGTAAGGAAGGATTTGTAAACCGGATAGTGAGACTTATGTTGATCCCAGAGAAATTTGAGAATGATTTTTTTAAGGAGATGATTTGTGAGCATTTCAAAAAGAACAAATTAGATAGAGTCAAAAAGAAAAGTACTGCCAAGTTAGCTTCATTCTCTCTTATTTTTTAAAAGATCAGCATTTAGGTAAATAGCTTAAGAACGATTTAGCATTTGAAAAAGCTGTCCATGATCTGTTGGCAGCAGCAAATGCCAAGTAGTATATTCAAAATACACTGCAAAATTAATTGTTTGAGGACCCCTGACCTGGAAGGTAGTTTCTGGAGCAGCACAATGGGGTCCTTTCTTTGGCTTCAACTCACTGCAGAATTAAGACTCAAAGTAATCTAAATGACCTGAAATGTTGCTGAAGGAAAGAAGGTTAAATGTAGATAGAAAGTAAGGAAGGGCTCAAAGATTGAAAGGAAAATATCAAAAGGATGCAGAAGCCTGATTGAAGGGGCTCTCGGTGGCCAAATCTGGGACAATTTGAGCACCAAAACAAATATAGTGATAGTAACAATTTATATCCCCCCCCAAAAATAGGAAATCCTGAGTCTATAATGATTTAAAGAAATAATAAAGAAATAGTAAGTGTGATATGGATTGGGATATTGACATAGTCTAAAAGTATCTTCCCAAAAAACACTTAATGAATCATACAGAGAAATGAGTAACTATATAGGGAGGAGCCCAGTGGACACCATCCTAATCAAGTGATCAAAGTTAACAGCACCAGAAATGGGACAAATCAAAGTCACGTAGAATGACATTGCGCCAGATTGGATGTGGTGAGAAGAGCACAACATTGTTTCTGTGATGTTCCAACCAAAGATGCATAACCTGAACTCAATCCTAAGTAAACATCAGGCAAATCCAAACTGAGGGACATTCTACAGATAAAAAACTGACGAGCTCTTCCAGTTTGAAAGTGACTGAGGAGGCATGGCCGTCAAATGCAATATGTGATTCTGAATTGGAATGGTTACAATAAAGCACATACTTGGAGAGCAGGCAAAATTTAAATGGAATCTTGGGACTAAATGGGAATAGCAATGTCAATTTCCTGATCTTGATGATTGTTTTGTAGCTAATATAGAATATCCTTATTTGTAGGGAATATATACTAAAGTATTATGGATGATGAGGCATCATGTTGGCAATTAACTCTCAAATGATTCAGGAAAAATATATTATTTGCGCTGCACTTGCAATTTTCTGTAAGTATGAGATAGTTTCAAAAATTTAAAAAGGTATAAGAAAATCTAACTGGGACAAATAGAAGACATTTTACTTTTAAAAAAATCAATTTTTTAACATGTTAGCTATAAAAAGACTGTGTAACTGGATCTGAGAAGTTGGATATATCAAACCATGAATTTAAGAAAAAGCAAAAGAAAAAATGATACTTAAAATGCTAATAAGATCTTACACTATATAAAGGCAATGTGCAAATTCTGACAAATAGTAATCTCACTCTGTGTGAATTAGAACATATCTGAAAATTATTCAACATTTAAGCATGGACGCCCAATATATATATATTTATTTATTTATAAATTACACACATGCATATTGCATTAATTTAAAAGTTACACAAGATACAGAAAAAAATTAAAAAGAATGAGATTAAAAATAAATAGAATTTCTGTTATTTCTTATTGCAGCCTAATGAATCATGTTGTGTTGGCTTAGCATATATGTACTTCAATCTGGAGACCACTGGTATAGAAAATGGATTGTAGAGAGATGAGAATTGAAATATAGAGATTGTTTTGAAGGCTATTACAGTAGTCTAGGTCAAAGATGATGGTGGCTTGGACTACCATCTAGTGGCAGTAAAAATGGAAAGAAGTACATGGATCAGATGTATACTCTTTAGAACTGATAGGACTAAATCAGTGACAGAAGGATAGGAGGGAGAAGAAAAGGAAAGAAGTAGGCATGATTTCTAGATCTGTAGCTTTTATAACTTGGTGAATGGTGGATGGTTCAATGCATCTCTATTTTATTCCAAAGTATAGAATTAGAACTATGGGTAACATAACAAGGAGGCTGATTTCAACTCATTGCAAAAAAGAAAATTCTAAAAAACAAACAAATTAAAAATCAGAACAAAACAAAACAAAAAACAGTAAAGCAGGATAGATGATCATTTGCCAAGGAATCTATAAAAGAGACTTCCATATTGGGAAAGAAGTATTAGATGACCTCTAAGTTTCCTTCTAACTATAAGAACCCATAAGTCAAAGACTATAATAGCTCAGTGTTCCAATAAAGGACTCCATGTAACATCAGAACAGATTTACAAAACCACATTTATAATATTATTTACAGGTATTTGATATGGAGGATTCCACAATACCTCAGTATATATTTAACTTCTTTCTTTGCATAATGTAAAATTAGTTTAAAAATAGATGTTTCACATAATATGTTTTGAATGCGTGTATCACTTTGGCTAAAAAATAAATTTGAAATTTAGTGGATTTTTTGTCCCTACCATGTGGCTACCATGTGAAGAAAATTCCATATGAACAATAGTAAACTTAGAGTTGATGCCAAATCTGTTAAATTCAATAGCCATCCAGTTTCACTTTCTTGCCAACTTAAAAGAAAAATGCTATTATAAATAGACCTTTTGGTTTCCCATTAGAATATGTGAAGAGTTTTGTAATTTTTCTATTAATTTGTATTACTAGGTGCTTGATATTATAGTTTATAAATTCTCCTTTGAAAATCTCTAATATTATTGTTTTAATATAATTACATTTTTAATATAACCTTGTGAGATAAAATATGAATACTAATAGCTCCATGCAGACTCTAAAGTCCAGAAGTACAAAATAGGCCAATAGTGGAGTGGAAATTGATATTTTGAAGGGAAGAAAATAGATACAAGAGAATGCTGTTTATGAATCAAATATTACTCAGATATTTATGCACAAAAAATATAACTAATTTTCCATATTCTGAAAGGTATTCGTTATCACTTCCTTCCAAAAGACTCTTTTGTTTCAAAGACTGTAATTCTATTTATAGCCCTTACTTTCATCTTTCAGTTAATTATATCTTCTGGATAGGAGTGGAAGTGGGGGAGGGCTGTCATGAGTCTATGCCTGGTTTTTCATCTTATGGAATAGATGGATGAGTGAATTACTCATTTAACATTCATTCACCTACTATGTGCCAGATACTGTGCTATCTTCAGGGGTCACAGAGATAAATGAGATGGTCCTTGCTCTTAAGGAACTCAATCTAGTTAGAGAAACAAGCCATTAGAGGACTATTATGACAGGAGTGAGTGCTACAGTAGAGAACCCCAGCATTTTATAAATGCTCATAGCAGGGTCAGCAAACCTCTCCGAAGGGGCTGTGTTTGATCTGAGTTTTAGTACATTCATAGGAGTATCTGGGTGAATAAAGAACAAAGGCAGGTATTGCAAGCCCTGAAATAACACGAACAAAAGCACATTCATGAGGCAACATGAATCTGAGATGATTCTTTCAGGAGGAGGAGCCATCCAGGTGAAGAGTTGAAAGCAAGACAAAGAGAGTGTTTCAGTAAGAGAAGCAGAATGTTCAAATGCAAAAAGTGAGAGAGAATTTGGCCCTCTGTGGATCAACAGTTTAAAATATGAGAGCAGATATTCAGACATACCCTGATGGAAAATTAGCCTATAAAGCCAAATGTCAGAGTGTTGTATTACAGCATAGAGCTGCACTAAGGGTTTCATACTTAATGTAAAGGTCACAGAAGTCACAGAGTACTTTTGAAAAGAGAGCAACACAATAAAAGCTCTGCATTAGAAAAATATCTCTAGTTGTAATGTGAAGAATGGATTTGAGTGGAACAAGATATAGGCAGAGAGATTGGCCCTAATGTAATGGATAAATGATGATAGTCAAAACTGCGATCAGTGACAATGAAGATAAGGGGAAGATTAGAGAGTATAAAGAGGAATGTTTCATAGGGTTACAGACCATATGTGAGCAGCGTGTGAGAAATGGGTCCAAAGCGTCTGGTCTGGGTGGGTAGGTGAAAGGAGGTTCTTCGCATTGAGTTAAGACATCCAGCAAGAGGAAGAGGAAGACAAGGGGAGATGATAAGTATTGTCCTGCATTTAGTTAGAGGTACCTGTGGGATATCCACTTGGACATGTATAGAATGAGGTAAAATGTGTAAGTTCCATGAGGGCAGGGACTTTGTTCATTGCCGTATCCACGTTGCTTACAACAAAACCTGGCTCTTCACAGGACATCACTAAATATTTGTTGAATGAATGGGTTAGATTATGTGTGTGTTAAGAGAGAGAGAGAAAGAGAAAGAAAAAATGTAAAGATATACACCAAACTGTTGAACATGATTATTTCCAGGAAGATTATAGTAATCATTGTGGGAGAAGGGAAGCTTTTAATTTGTTATATGTTTATATATATATGAAATTTAGATGTATAGGTCTCAAAAAACTAGCTTATTCTACTCAGAGAAATATGGGACTAATTATATCAAGGCAACTCATTAATTTGAAATGAAAAAAGATTAAGTCTAAATGCCAAATAAAGGAAACACACATTCATCTCATCAGGGAATGTTCTTCCTAGCAGGGACAAGAAATTACCTTCAGACCAGAAGAGGGGGGATGAAATGAGCTAAATATTTACGACACCAAAGCTTTTTCTCCATAGATTACAATTTTCCTGGTCTGTTTGGAAACAGGGCTGCAAATCACAGGTGAAATAGTTTCCATTCAAAAGTAAGTTTCTTCCTCGCTAGAGGGTCTTCTCTCTGACTCCTTTTATTGCATGTTGGTTCCCTCCCTCCCTCCCTTCTTTTCTTCCTTCCTTTTTTTTTTTTTAAGGCAAGGTTTCACTATATTGTCCAGGCTGATATCAAAATCTTGGGCTGAGGGAATCCTCCGGCCTCAGCCTCCCAAGTAGCTGGGATTACAGGTGTGCACCACCTCACCTGGCATTATTCCGTTGAAGACCCAATACTTTAAAAAATAAGATTGAATACACAAATTATAGACTACCGAACACCTAGTGACCTGAATATTCACTTATATAATTAATGGATTCTTCATTAAAATTTAAGAGGGAACTCCAGGGGTGCACTTAAAATTATTTAATTTACAGAGACTATTTGAAGGACACATATATTCCATAAAGCAAAGTATACTCATACTGTAAAAATAACATTTATATTTTTCTTGCTACTTTCAATATGATCACAGAATAATATTAAATCAATTTTTTAAAAATGTACAAGTTTTAATCTCTTCTAAACAGAAAATGCACTTAGAGGTGTAGATGAAGGAGTAGCTTAAATACTAAACTATGCCTGATGCCACCAACTTTGCGCTATAGACACGATGTGTTAAGGAAGATATAATTAACTAATATCCTACTGATATTAGTCAGACTTCTCAAAGTAAGATATAGATTCCCTAAGACAGCTTTAAAATCTATTCAATTATTTTCATAATATGATCTCTCATTTTGCTTTATATGAATTAGTCCATCAATAGTTATTCCCCCTAGTGATATTTAAGAAGTCCAAAATTTTCTTTGTATTTCTGACTTCGAAGAGAGAAAAATTATGAAGAGCTTGACATTTATATTCACCAGGTGGCTTCTTTAGAAAATAGGTGGACAAAAAAGTGGTAACATATTTGCACTCTTGAGCAGAGTTACTTCTTCTTAGCCATAGTTAGGAACTGTCAAATAATTGGATATCTTTACACCTGAAATTAGCCACACATAGATGAAAGTATTTCATGTCAAACTCAGGTGGGACACATCAGTGTCTTAGCTGCAAGCCAGGTGAAAACAAACTGAAACTCGAGATGGCTTAGTAGAGAAAACGAGGCAGTCTCCGGAAAAAATAATCACAAATTCAATTTCATAGAAACTATATTTATTAAGTACCAAGAATATGCCAGGCATTATATTGTGGGGAAACATAAAGGATAGTGAGAGTTTATGATAATTAACTCTATGAGTGATGTTGTGAAATATTAATTATCAAAAGTAGAGAATAATTTTTATGACTTAGAAAAAGCTGAGAATATTATTTGCTTATTCTTCAAGATAGCTGGGTTTATTATACTTCCAGTTCATTATTTTTAAAGGATGTTTATAATTATATGTTATAAAGCAGTTTCAACTTAAGATAAACTGAATTATTGAGTAAAGTCTGCATTAATTGCTATGACCACATTCTCAAGGCTAGAGTCATGCAATTTCATGCAGATATCATTAGAAACAGAATATAAGCAACAATCAACAGGTATTATTTTTCTCTAAAGGATAAATTTATAAACTTCTAATCCATCTATAACTTTGACCTTTTATTAGTGTCTTTTCTAAATTCTAACAGTGATGACTATTGACTCTGTCTTGAATACAGATATTGAGCTATTTTGAATAGCTCAACATCTGTATTAAAAGGACAATATTGTTTATTATTTATTATTAAAACGACAGTATTATTAAGCAATTAGTACCAGCAGATAAAGATATGGAATTAATATTTTATATCCTGAAGGGTTGAACTTTGTAAGTAGCTTTGAATGAACGGAAGAAAATTAGCAAATTAAAATGGACCTTTTGCTCCCATATTTATTATAGATCAGCTTTCCTACACTATTATGTGCACAATAGCATGGTTATAGCTGCCTTAGTTTTATATAATTCTTTTCATAATCCTTCTGCTTTATGTATTTGCTATGTCATTCTCAAGACTTCTTAGTATGCTTGAAATATTTCATAGGGATAATTCTTTGTAAAACTGAAAATAAAAGGGAAAATAACTAATACAATGAAGATCTCTAATAGCTAAAACCTGTTGCCTGGAAACACATCCTGGGGATGAAATTCCCCCCACCCTTCCTCACTATCAGACGTCTGTTCACAGTTATCCTTTATCCCTCTTGCTGCAGGTGAAATAGTTTCCTCAATCTGCCATCACTGAATATGAAAAGCAGATGGTCAGCGCTGTTTCTGTGATAATAGAGATCATATTTTCTCCAAAAAGATATCCCTAAATTACTAGTAAAGTGAGAAGTGATCACTGCACAGGTGGATTATGTCCCTCAGGTTGAGAGCTCACTGCTTACAGACCATAAGAAACAGAAAGCTCGCAGGTTTTATCTCGCAGGCTCTCTGGCAACTCTCTTTTTTATTTTCTGCAAAATGTTTGTTCCTGGTGGTCAGGGTTGGATCCACACAGCCTGCCACTTCCTCTCAAAATCTGTGTTATAACATCCAAAACTGTCACCCCCAAGTTCTTGAACTTTTGCAATCCTGAAAAGTAAAATGTTGTTTTAGCTGTCTTTCTACTAGGATCCAACACACAGATTCTCAAAATAGTTTAATGGTATTCTATAATAATATAAGTGAAAGTGCATGTCAAAGTGCAATGATTAGCTAAAAATGACATTCAGAAACTATATTAATATTGTTCTTATATGTTATATTAAGAAAAAATATATTAGAAAAACAAGTTAAGAATAGTTCATGACAATATAATTAGAGAAATGCTATGGAAATAATAAGTGATTTGACCTGCTAAAGGAGAAGTACATTATTTCCCTTTATAATTCACCAGTATGTTATTAGAGTGTTCAATATCACATGATATAAATATCATATTGAATACTCTAATGCTTACCAATAACTCTGAAATTCTATTACACATCCTTTTCATTAGGTTTATTTTAAATTATTATCCTGTGAAACAATGTAGCTGAAAAATAAAATGGCAAATCCATTTCAAAGAATTTCTATGCTCAGTTTTCTCATTTGCATAAAATGGGGTTAATAACTGCACCTTTCTTATCGAGTTACCATGAAGATTAAATGAGCTAATATATGCAAAGCTCTTGAAACAGTGCCTAGCACATAGAAACACAATATTGAAAAAATTACAGAATTCAATAGGGTAATTAGAATTTTGGCAGACTTACATTTCCCAACCTGTTGGTTGTTGTCTGGTCTTACCTAACAGTAATAAATAAGAATCTCTAAGACACCACCACTTATTAACTTTTGGTGCAATACCAAAGGAAAATATCCACAATCATCTGAAAGCACTACTCAAACACATGTCCCTTTTCCAACTACATATCTCAATGAGGTTGAATTTTCTTCATATACTTCAACAGAAACAACAAATAGCAGTGAGAAATCCAGTTATCTTCTGTTAGGGTAGATGCTAAACAGTAGCAAAAGTGACAAATAATGCTACTCTTCTCATCACTCATATATTATTTTGTAGAATATATTTACATTCATAAAATGTTTTAAGTTAATATGTAATCAGTTTGATGTTATTTTTAAATGAATACTTTTGAAAATTCTCAGTCTTAATTTCTATTATGGTAAAAACCAATAAATGTAAGTCATATAAGCAAATGCTTTTGGGGGTCTTCAGTGATTTGTAAGAGTACAAAAGGGTCCTGAGGCCCTTTTGAAATTTCTGAAATTTCCCTAAATTATTCCATGGTTAAATCTTCTGAATAGATATATCAGTCAATGTCATTATGCCAAACATTCTTTCTCTAAATTTCAAAACTATCCCATTACCAAACCTAAATAAACTAAATAACAAATGATTTTATTAAACCGTATTTTATAGTAAAAATAATATGACAGTTGGATTAAAAATTCCAATCCCAACCCCATTACTAACTCTGTAGAAGGATGAAAAATTATTTTCTAAGCCAAAATAGTATGCTGATTCTGCTGTAAGTCATGTCAGGTGGTGAAAATTTTCTATATTGCTTCCTGAAACTTCTAAAGTAGTTAGCTTTAGTTTTTACAAAAAGTTAAAAATAAATAAATAACGACCATTTTTCATATCTCGTGTGTGTTGAAGCTGAGACACACAGTCCTAGACTAGAATATGAGTTTCACATGAGATCAAGAGCTCAGCTTAGAAAGAGGCGACCATGAGACTATGAACAGAAATCCTCCAGAGACTACTGACCTACTCGGAGTTGAAATCAATTCTATAGAAATGAAATCTCAAAGGCGTAAACCTAAGTGACAACAAAGTTACAGGCACAGACTCAAAATAAGTCACTTCTTTACGTGTCCACATGTGCTCTGTAATTGGAACAATAATTCTTACCTCACAGGGTTATTTAGAAAAATTACATGAGTTAGTGTAAATGAAATGTCTGTGTAAATTATAACGTGCTAAATGAATCATTGTTGTTGATGTGGTTAAAGCAAACAAAGGAGCCCCGGATCTATAGTCAGACCATCTGGCTTTTGGGCCGTGCCCCATCATTTAGCTCCTTCACTTGTCTTTTCCCAACTCACCTCTCCCCATCTGTAAGGGGCAGGAGGGACATGAAGGATTGGTGTGCACTTTGGGAAGGGGCAGTGTGTGAGGTGTGAAGCCAGAGAGATGGCAGAAACCCCATGTTTTCAGAAAAGCTAGTAATGCTCCAGAAAGCACTGGGAATCTTGCGGAGAAGAAGATGACCCAGCATGACAAGGGGAGGAAGCTGGAAGATGGGTAGATGGTAAGATTGCAGCCGGAGAAAGGCAAAGAAATGATGTCAACAAAGCTCTACATCTAACAGGAATCATGCTCTGTAAAGTGAATATAGCCAAATTTTGTTAAATATTTCTTGTAGGATCTAGACACAAGCTGCCTCTATAGAAGGGAAGCACTTCCTTTTGTGTATTGTATGTGGTGCTCTGTTCCCCTTAGAATTTGAATAAAAGAGAGGGCAGATTGATATTCCTTTGTATATTTGTTGGAGTAGAACCTTACAGCCAACAGCACGTTTCTGAGAGTTAGAAAACTTAAAACCACCGTTCTGCCAGAGATCATAATTATTCTCTAGCTCGTGTAACAATATGGTTTCTGTGAGGATGAAAAGGCTTCCACAGAATATTCATGTTTGCACACATGTTCAAATATCATAAAATACTCTCTAGAGAAGCATTTGGTAGCCATTAGGCACAGATGAGCAGACTTAAAACACATTCATAAAACATAGTAGTAAACACAAAAATTATCCAGGATCACTTTGCAAAATCCTTATACACTGTGGACTATTCATGCATTTGCAGAACAAGTCTGAATACCTGCTGGTGAAACACCTCACGAAACATACCAGTCAACATCAGGAAAATTCTTTAAAAAATTTCTTCTATAAAATAAAGGAGTCTGGAATTAGGGAGCCTCCAGGGTCTTTCAGTTCTAACATTCTATAAATTGAGAATTTTTATTAGCAATTAAAAGCTGAATAACTGAATTCTCCTAAAATGAAAACTTTGTTATTAATAAAAAGATACATCATAAAGAACCCAGAGGGCTGTCTGTGTCTTTGGAGACTGGTTGAAGAAGTGTGGCACATATGTAATATGAAGCCCAGATCAAACGAAAGTCCATGAGCAGACATGACTTAAGAGCGCTGTCTGTTTTGAGTGCCTCCTATGAGAAGGTCAATCTAGCAAGTATTTTGTGCACATCATCACATTTTAGAGTAAGAATGCAGTTTTAGAATTTTTAAATAGCGATGTGGCCCAGGAAACCACAAATGTCACATCCGTATTCTTGCAAATTTTAATCTGGTCCACTGACAAGCTTTAAAAGGTATTAAACAAAGTGCAATGGCACTCGTGATGACATACTGAAGCATTAAAACTGGGTTTACTGCATGACGGGGGATGGCTGGACTGTAGAAGTATTGTTTGGAGTTGATTTATATTTCTCAAAGAGAGAGCAGTGCATCGTTTAAAATGATTTGAAAAACACACACACAAACATATGCATTTTAGAGGACTATAACTCTGTAACCACTGGGAAATCAGAGCATAGAAATAAAAATTATAAGCTTCAAACTTTGGGTCAGCATTGGTTAAAATTAAAAGAAACTGTAGGACACAAAGAATTGATAACAAGCCATCAGAGAAAAGAATCTTGTTGACATAGGACTTTGCAACTAGCACTTCCCATAAACTGTGCAGAGCATTCCTGATTTCAGTAACAGAAGGAAGAGTACAAAGAGCAGGGCTGTTAGGAGAATTTGGAGTGAGGCGTGTGTTGGTAAAGGACTTAGCTAAGATTCTTTTCTCTTATATGCTCTCTGTTTCTTATTATCTTGGATGATACGTACTCTGTTTAATGTTGACTGAAAAGGGGCAAGAGGCTCTCAGAGTTATTCACCTGAAATTACAAAATTTGTTTAATCTACCAGGAATGAAACTTTTCACCAAAGGCTCAGGGCTCCAGACATCACAAAGCTGATTAAACAAGAATTTTGGTCACCTAGGAGCTGAGCCAGCTTAGTGAATATTAACCCATCGCTTAGTGAATATTAACCCATCACTCTAGGAATAATCTCACCAGCCTATATGCTCTCGAATAACCTGTATCTATTATTAGTGTGTTGGCAAGAAGTCCCCAGATAATCATGATTCAAGATAGATGTGCTGTTAAAAATTATAAAATGTCACTTAATTCAAATTAAAAACACGAATTAAACACATAATGTGTAACGCACCACACTAAACTCTGTGGTAGAAATGAAAATAAATATAAAACATCTACTTTCAAATAAATTATGATGCAGATAAAGCAATAATTCATGTATATCAATTATTGTCAGCAAGACAAAATCCTAAATTAATATTGCTAAGTTAAAACTGTATCAAATCAAAAACGAGAATGCTTAAAAACCTTTTCATTCACTATATACTTTAGCACTATTCTGAGGTAGATGCCGTTATTATTACAGATTAGAAATGAGAGATTTAGAGAGGGAAGACGTGTAAGAAAGGTCATTTTCCCAGGAAGCAGAGTGCAGGGACAGAGGTGGTAGCTGGTTAGAGAATGTAACAACCCGACCTCCTGGAAGTATTAGAAGATTGAAACACTGAGGAGGAAGATCGGATTCCAGTCTCAAGGAACCTTGTTAGGTCATGAGTTGAATTTGAAGAGCCCAAGAGCAAAAGAACAGTCCAGTTTAACTGGAACGTAAATGGTGAGAAGAGTGCGATCAAGTCTGCAAAGGCAAAGAAAGGTCAGATTATAGGAGGACTTGAAGACATAAACTACTCAGTAGCCTCTACATTTATGTCTCCACCCCTTCTTCTCATTTCCCATGTTTTTCTGCTCAAATTAATTTACCAAACAACTTCCAGATCAGTTTTTACAAGTCAAGCCCAATGATAGAATCCTGATAAAAAATAAAAAGAGTTCCCTACAAAGTATAGACATCTACGAAGACTGGGCCCTTGAAATTATGGCTTCAACCCTTTATAAACCCAAGCTGCAGGGCCCGCTTCCTCACCGTTCTGAATAAATCACAGACATCATTCCGGTGACTTTATTCGGAATGAATCTTTGTTCTGGAATCACTTCCACATTTAAAGGCCCATTCCAAACGTCCTCTCTGTCATGGACTTTCCCCCTTCCCTTGAGCACAGGGTCGAATGCAGTCAACAACAGCTGGGAACGTTCTTCAATTTCAGCGAACAGTGGATATGAGTGATCTTTTCAGATTTTCATTTTAATTTGGCATATACACAATGCATGGTGCTGTTGGAATTTCAGAGATTTTTCTTAAAATGAAAAAGTAATAAAAAAAGAAAATTTACCACATATTTCTTTCAAAATTACTAAATAGTACCCATGACATATATTGATTCCATCATAACCTAGAATAATTGTTACCTCTTTGGTGCAGCTAATGAATATATGTGAAAAAAGTATCTTTCCTAATGAGTCAGAAATTTACGTAGATATTACAATAAAAACCAGTAACAACTAGGAGAGGAAAGCATCTTTTTACTAAGAATGACAAAACATTCACTCATAAAGAAGGTAGACTTTTAATTTCTCTGATGGATCCCAACACATTTCCTCAAACTCAGTCAGTATTGGGTCTATCTGGAGGCCAGTAACCTCCTCCTTGCCAAAGTTGATCACTGGACTCAAAGGTGCTCAGGTAGACCTTGTGCCTCCCACGCCTGTGGTATCTGCCAAAGCCCTCTGCAGGAATCCCTGCCGCTCTCATATGTATCATGACGTGGGGACTAGGGCCATTCCGTGATATTCCATCACATTACAGGAAGCAGTTTGGGTTCCTCAATGGAGCAGAAATTCCTCTGTAAATACCTCAAACATATTTTACTGGGATTGCCCAATGCTTTCTTTTGACAAATATTAAGAGAACACTACTCTGGGCCAGGCACTAGCATAGATGAAACGGAGGGAGGCGTATCATAAACGATTATACACCTTTGCAACTGAGAAAATTCAGGTCTTGACAACTGCTCTGGAACAAAAGTAAAAGAAGCTAATGTTAGAGAGTGACTAAGGACAGTTGCATTAAATAGAGTGGGAAGGGGGTTTCTTTGAGGGAGTAGCTTTTGAGCTGACACCTGACTGATGACATGCAGCTAGTCAAGTGAGGATTTAAGGGAAAGCCATTCAAGCAGAAGGAATGGTAGAAATAGGGTCCCTGAACTGGCAACTACACAGGTCTGTCCATGAGCAGAAAGACAGTGAATCTGGAGCAGCATGAATGAGGGACGATGGCAGGAACAAATCCAGGGAGGTAGGCAGGGGCCAGAATGTGCTGTGCCCCATAGGCCGTGCCATGCAATTTGGATCTTATTCCAACTGAAATGGCAAAGCCATTGGAAAGTTTTAAGCAGGTGAAGGGTACAATCTAATTGTATTCAAAACCTCTCTGGCTGACTTGTGGAGAATGGAATTTTGATGGCAAAGAGAAAAACAATATGAATGCTGCCACAATAGTCCAGGCAAGTGAAATTTGTGGCTTGGACTGTGGCTTTGGAACCAGGAGACTCTGAGAAGTGATAATTAGGTAGATCTGACAGGGGTAGACAAGGGGTGGGTGTGTGTGTACACGCATGCATCTGTATGGGTCTGTGTCTTGGGATGGGAAAGGCAGATAAACAAGAGCCAGGATGATTCATAGGATTTGGGTTTAAGCAACTTGGCTGACAATGGGGGGGGGGCGGGAAGAGACGAATAGCTCTGTCTCACAAGTTGGAGACTGCTACATCATTTTTCACAGTGCCCCATCAGGTAGGCAGGTATGTAAGGTTTCCTTAAGAAAAATGATCTCATAATTGTAGAGTCATTTAGCCACCGAAAAGTGTCCATTAACTAAAAGAAAATTAGTTAAAACTAACATGTCCAATAAAGTTATATGCAGTATCAGGGAAATACTGTCTAAAACCTGGAAATGAGCAAAAGAGATTATTGACTGTCTTTTCAGGGGAATGCTAGGAGGTAGAGTGTTTTAGTGGATCCCTGGGGGGCATCAGCTCTATGGGACTGTGAGTCTTATGATCGACTAGGCTATTTTACAGCTCAGTAGGGGAAAAGTCAAGTGGTAGAAAATTGACAGTGATACCAATGATTTTTGGCCACAGCAATGGAAATGAATTTTGTTCAGTAGAGGTACAACTGATTTCTGCCCCATAGAAAAGACAACTTCAAACATTATATTTTACAGTCTATGAATATTAATGTTTTGTACTTATTAACAAATTCATTTCAACATTCCTGATTACATATATATGTTTCTTCAAATTCTCCTTTGAATTGGTATTGGCATCTTCACTGTTCTCTTCTTAATGATTTTAATAAAATCTTTGACATGTGTTTATTCTATATTTGAATAAGAATAGTATTTTTAGCTTTTGAAATTACATGTTAATGAGAGTAAAAATAGTGCATTAAAAATCAAGGGACATATCTGAAGTCAATACAGAAATGCACATCTCTTTGTTGGTGTCTCTTAAAATGCTCATTTATGACAATGACATAAGAGAGGACAGATGTAAGTGAATGTTTAATAGTTATGATCATAATTGACCATTAGGGTTAAGGATTATGTCATTCTTGTGATTGAGTATATGTGGAATTGATCCTAAGACACTCATAGGGGAATTTTTTTGGGGGGGCTCATTCTTTCCAAAGAATCATCATAAACAACTATGAGAGAACCAGCTTCACTGCTATCATAAATCCCATTGCTATGTTTACATATTAAAATCCTTAATGTGGTTTACCTTTATGTATCTGATATTTATGTAAATAGATACAAAAACCAGTGTTTAGTAGTACCCTGTATACATGTAATTTTTCTGTCCTTTGATTTCTTCTTACTCTCTTCCTGATGAAAAGAAAAATAATTCTCCCAAGTAATTGCCACACAGCTTCTTTTCTGCTTTGAACCAACAATCTTGGGTGTTGACAGGATCCTTCAAGGCTTAGAAATGCTAGTCTGTTCACATTTGCAGGCAGAGTGATCTAGGAAAGCAGTTTCTCATGAAATACTTTCCTTCTACTCTTTAAATTTTTTCCTCCTAACATCGCTTTTTTCCCTTGGTATACAAATGATTTGCTTTGAGGTTATGGGGATCATTGACTTTAATATAAAGGAGCTGTCAGTCACTTCTAACTACATTCCCCTGGTTGGGTTAAAGAAAGTGAAAAGAAAGCTGGAGTTCCTTCCTTTATCCTTTTCTAGTTGTCTTTTTCTGAACTTTATTACCTGTTTCCTTTAGGTTTTCCTGAACTGTCAACAACAGAGACTGTGCTTGCCCTCCAAAATTAAAGTGAAAATAAATCCTAAATGTAACCACCATCTTTTAATGACTCTCGAGTTGCTATGCATAAATACTGCAATGCAGGCATATACAGAATTTTCACAAGAAGATTTCTTCACATATCATGTAGCATTTTTAGGAGCATAAAACATTGTACCTAAAAGAAAAGAATGTTAAGATATTAAAGATAATTTAATAGTGTCATCTTTTACAGTGGACAGCATCCCAAATTTTGTGTATTGTCTCCACTGAAAATTTCAGAGCAAAAAAGAAATCAAGGAAGGTGGGTTTATACATACACAGTACACATACACGCATGTCAGTAAATATGATTTATATATTTGATATGCCAAACTCTCCAAATTCTATTTTAATTTACATAAATTGCATTTCTCCTTGACCTCAATAACAGCAATAATAATGCATCCATAATATTTTGCATAAATCATATAATTTATTTTTGCACAGTTACGGTAGTTGAGCTCAGCAGGCATTCCATGGGAAACAAATGCAGTATTAAAATTATTTTGGTTATTTGAATTAAAGCTGTTTTGTTTTCCTGTACAGTGGTTTCTAGTTTCTTATTTTCTCTTCTTAAATTTATTTACCTTTTTGTTTATGAAAATGTTAAGGATATTGCAATAATAGTTCATAGTTATGTCTATAATTTAAAAGTTAATATATTTAAGCCTTCATACACTAGAGATGAGGCATTAGCAAAATGGAGTGGTATCCAATATTTGATGATTCACTAAAAATAATTTATGAATATTCTCATCAATTCCATGAACTAGGTGAAAACCATTAGATTTTAATTTTTGTCAACAAGATATTTTGTACAATACGGACATATATTCAAATATTTCAAATTGTGATACTTCAGTACTCCAATAGGGATTTAAAATTGAAAAACAGATATTTTCTTTATTTGGTAGAAAATAAACTGCCTGAATAATTAAATTAAAAACATATATGGGCTTTATTTTACAAATTACTTAATAAATTATACTTTTTTATTTAGCTTGAGAAATTTTATACTTTCTTTTGTCACTGTAAAACATATTATTAAATTTATCTGGATACAGAGTATTTCTTTAATTATAACATTTTAAAACTAAGCCTTTAATTTTCTATCTAATCAAAATATATTAACTTATATAGTATTTTGTTTATTATTATATATTATGAAGTAGTAGGCTTATGAGTTATTTATGGCTTCAATCCACTATCTTTTTTATATGAGCCTGAATAGGGAATTACTTTTTGAAATTTACATCCTATCATAACTATAGATCAGTAAACCCAAGTGGTTTACTGGTATCACCAGAAATTTGAACTAGAAAAGACTTTAAAATTATTGTTCTTTTCTTCAGAAACTTACTTAGAGTTAACAAAGATTTGAGCATTACCTGGAACCCTGAGGCTATATTAATGTCATATTTTATAATATCTAGGCAGTTTTATTTATTTTAAAACCAAACCACTTATACCTTTTTAATGCCCTAAGGAATGCTGTATTCTAGAATTTTTTTCCAGACATATTGTTAATGTTATGTTTATAGTCTTGACTTATTTGTTGTGTTTCACTGATTTTATCTATGTGTATATGTCTAGGTGACAAAATTCCAAAGCACATATTGGAAAACCTAATAATTATATTACTGCAGGAGCTCAAGGAAAATAGTGCAGCACTGTGCCAGGGAGGAGTTGGCTGTAGCCATCCCACACCCTCTTAGGCCTTTTAAATGGTATTTGTCTTTGTTCTTAGAATTTTCTGTATCTCTTCACTGCAATAGATGCTCAAAGAGTTTCTTAAGTCCACCTTTACAAAATGGGCCACCTCTTCTCTAGCACTATTTTCTGGCTAGAATTGAATATACGGTGAATATCAGAGACCATCTCTTTCTTCTATGTGTGATTTTCATTAAAGGAGGGAAAAAACAGGCTGACGGACATGACTGGACAGTGGCGTACACGGGAACCTGCCATTCCTGAAGGTGGTTCAAGATCCGCACACGGGGAACTAAGAGTAATTTTCAATGGTCTTTCGTCCACAGGTATGTACTGATGATTCCCTTAATGGCCAACTTGAAAACAGACAGAAATGGTGTCAGTAGCTCCATGCTCGTTCCTATGCGAAGGGTTTTACCTTACCCCCTCTTCTTATTTGTCTTCATAATCACCCCATGGCATAGATATATTAGCATCATTTTAAACATGAAGAGACAAAGGCATAAAGAGAAGAACTGGTGATCTCATCACCGTCAACACACTTTTGAAATCTGTACTCCACTCCGAAAGCATTTTATTGGATCCATATGCCTCCAGCAAACCTGCGAAGTAGAAGATCGTTGCTATGGCTTGCAGGCTTTTCCCCCACTTGATTTGAAAAGAAGTTCTTTGGGGGACAAAAAAGAGGTGTGGGGTTTTTCTTTCCTCTAGTGTTTCCCTGCTTTTAACCTGGAAATGGAGGCAGTCACTGCAGATGCCAAGGCTTTCGGGGTCCACAGAAATGCATGCTACACAGATGCAAACTGGATGGCTTCTCAGGAAGTAAAATGCAGTTCTAATAAAATGTACCGAAAAGTGCTTACACAGGACTAATAATATTGGGCTGTCTGAAAGGAGAAACCTGCTTCTGAAAGAACAGCTTCTCCATTTCCCTCCCTTTGAAGTGATTTCAGCTGTCCAGAAATGCCCTGAAGGAAATCCATCAGAGAAGAAAGGAGATTTCTATTCTACCCCTCTCCATTCCTTTTCTACTCCCCAATACCTGCCTCCACCGGCACCCTCATCGTGGCCCCAGGGCAGCTGGTGAAGGGAAAAGCTCTGACTGGCTGGGCAGATGGAGGAAGCAGTAGGCGAGCCCTGGAGCTGGCAGTGGGTTTGGTTTGGTGATAAGGAAACTGCTTAAGAGAAACAGGAAGAAGACACTGAATCATGTTGGATAATATTTTCTCTGAGATACATTATCCAACAGCTGTGAGATAAATCTTGAAAGAGAGAGAGAAAAAGAGGGAAAAAGGAAAGGAGGGAAAATGAGAGGGTGGCGGGGAGGGAAGGGAGAAAGAGGGAAAGAAGGGGGATAGAGACATTGATTTTGTTTCAAAAGGCCTGTAAATTCTGGAGGCATCTAAATTCTATTTTGTTCTGTAATATTAATATCAAAATATTGCACATCAGCTCCTTAGCCACGTTAAAGTGACTGTGTTCTCTGTTTTTATAGCTACTGATTATCAAGGCTTGCATATTAAGAGGCTTTTGCTTTCTTGATTATACCATAAGAAGGCACAGAAATGGGAATTATTTTCTCTGGCGTCTGTTCTGAGACAGCATCCTATTCTTAAATAAATTTGCATACAGTTGAAGCACTGGTATACTGGTGTGGCCATATCCTGTAATTCTGTTTATGGCACCAAACAGTGCCAACTTTGTATAAGATTAAGAAATGGGAGGAGGGATTGGGAATAAAAGAAAATAAATGTTTTTTTTTTTTATGTTTGAAGAAAGAAATGTAAAAGAGGGAAAGGAACCAGTATCATAAAAGCTAAAGATTTACGAGAAAAGCATTAAAAACTCAGAACAGTAAAGCTATAAAGAGCCATACTTGTTACTTAGTCCTACAGCTGTCCAAGAGTGCTTCCCATGGGGGGAAGTTCAATGGCTCACCAGACAGCTCATTGTATGTCTGAACAGTTTACCAACAGAAGTTTCTTATTTTGTTTGGATTAATCCAGGCTCTACTTGTCTGGAATCTTAATAAATGTAGAATGTCCTCTATGTTACAGTTCTTCCAATACGTGAGGACAGTTACCATGTTTCTGAGCTGTCTCTGTTGTTTCAGCCAGCCCTCGTGCTCTGTGGTTGCCAGATCTCCTCTTTGGCAAGCACTTCAGTTTGTCAATGTCCCTCTTACAACCTGGCACTTTGACTTGAACATAATACTCCTGATGTGGTCTGAACAGTGCAAAGTTCAACGGGACTATTATCTTCCTTGATCTGAAGGTGACACTTTATTAGGAGCCACATTAGCTTATTTGGCAGAACATCACACGGGTGGCGCACGGTGAGCTCACAGGCAGCTAAAACCCCATGTTACTTTTTTCTCATATAAACTGTTCTTAAGCCAGGTGTCTTCTTGTATCTTGTAGAAGAGAAATTTATTTTGTGAATCTACATAGAGAATTTTCCATTTCTTGATGTTTTCTCTTGTTCTTTTTGCCATTTAAAGATCTAGAAAATACTTGATTTTTTGTCATTCAATATGTTAGCTATTCCTCCCCTGTTAATTTTGGTAAATGTGTGTCTTCATCTGAATCATGTGTTAAAGAGTTTGAGGGAACAGAACTAACTCAGAACAAAGCCTTATAAATTGTTACTGAACACCTGCCCTCAGGTTAACTTTATTACTTAATTTACTTTGAATGGCACATTTCACTGTTTACTTACCATTCAGTCTATTTTTTTTTAATTATAAGGATTGTATTTTCTATAAGCCTGTTGAAACTGAGGGATAGTATATGTATAACTTCCCCTGATGTCAGCATGCTGGAAATTAACTTTTTTTTTTTTTTTTTAGAGATGGGGTCATGCTATGTTGCCCAGGCTGGACTTCAGTGGCTATTCATGGGTGAGATCATTGCACAATACAGTATTGAACTCCTGGGCTCAAGCAATCCTCTGACCTCAGCCTCCTGAGGAGCTGGAACAACAGGAGCATGCCACTGCACCTGGCTTCTAGAAGAAATTTAAATGATAATTTGGGGCATGATTTCATCTCAAAGAATCTAAGGCCACCTTTAATGATCACCAATTACTTCAGTAACATAATAAAATTCAATTGTCTAATCAAGCAGAATTGTTTTAATCAGGACACCATAATCAATCTATTAATTAGTCTTATTTCTAAAATCCAGACTTCTCTTTTTGACATTGAGATATTACACATTTTAAGTATTCTGATATCCTTGTCTTTCATGAAGCTTCAATGATTGCTTTTACATATTTTCACACACATACTCATGTTTAAAATATGGCATAAAATTTAATCCACTCTGGATTCTTCTCAATTCAGCTGTTTTTACGATCTGTTAGGACAGGTAACCAACTGCTTCCATACAGGGATAAATCCCTGGGTGAAGTAGTGCTGAAATCAGTCACTAGAGGGCAATAGAGGGATGAAAAATCGGGACAGGACTAGTGACCCCAGGTTAGAAGGACCAAGAGAACTATAGGGTTGGAGAAAGCCAGTCCTCTGTAGGAGAGGCAAATCTCTTAGGTTTACCTGGTTACAGTGGAGATACTGTTCACATAAGAACTGAGACAGAACTGGGACACAATCAGGACAGATCAGCCAGTCAGCACGCAGCTGGATGACACAGCAAATGACAGACATTTTTAGAAAGTGTGATATCAACACCAGAAAATAGTCTGGACACCAGGAGTCTTGGTATCATGGTTGAAATCTGTATTCAAAGCCAAGATCTAAATATTAATAGATTCAGCAACAATAGCTACAATTTATTGTCTACTATATGTCTAGCAATAAACCAACAATATTTCCCATTCTTTGAACAACCTTTGGAAAGTAATATTCCATTTCACAAAGAGGAAACTGGAGAACAGCATTTAAGAAATTTAAATGGCAGAAAGATCTTGGCATAGGTCAGTGGGCTGCAAAACATGTACTCTCTTTGCTGGAAGTCTGTATAGTACTGTATCCTGATTTGGTAATTAGAACCCTGGGGAGAGAGCATGGTAACACCCTGTGGCAGTCGGCTCCAAGGACCTGGCATTCCCCCTTAGAATTTGTGGAGAGTGGACGCGTCTCACTTATCTTGGACTTCCATTTGCTACCAATCGTATTTCATCAGTCCTTCACAGACTGAAGTTCATCCTGCTTTTTAAGGATGATGCAAACAAAATATATTCTACTAATACATTCTATTTTCTTTAAAGGCTTGAGGCAAATGTAAACTTTTTAATAAGTTCTATGTTTATAATATAAAGTTAGTGCAATAAAAATTCTCAGTAACAATCTGAATTTCAAATAGGGCCCGCACCCTTTGGCCCAAATATGGGCCACAAAAAACATGGCACGAGATCCATCTAGGGAAAATGCATAGTGAATAATTAAGGGAGAAAATGTTTAAAGGGGTAAAAAGATTTTCCATTTTAGTGTCTGTAAAACCAATAGTAGGTGGATAGGTAAATAAATTTAGGGTAAAATGATCAGTGGCAGCACAATAAAAGGATTTTAAAAGTGCTGAAGCTTAAATAACTTAATGGAAGTGAAGAGAAAGTGCTCTGGAAAAAAAGATTGAAAGGTAGCATAAGCAATGATAAAGTCACTGATGTCAAAGATGCATGACATATGCTGGAATACATTTGTTTCAAGAAATCTGAGATTCAAAAATTGCAATATTTCTAAATACACTGGAAGTATTCTAGGACAAGTTATAGGACTATATAATGAGCATGGTTCTTTATAGTTTCACTGCTCCAAGTTTCTGATGCATTTCTCGGCAAACAAATAATTAAAATAATGTATTACCACCAAAATCCATTTTAGGTTTTCTGAAGAGACTTCTTGTGGTTTCCTACACTACTGACACCTCGTATCTGAACATATCCATTACGTGTCTGAGTGTATGGGAGCCTCTTTACAACGATCTTCCTCCTCTTTGCTTTTCTTCTTCCCAGCATATAGAAACAAAGATTCCTTGAATTAATACAAGTTCTTTCTTGAAAATAAATGTTTCCATAGCAGCTTTCTCTGGTCCAAAAATGTGTAATTGTCAAAGAGTACAAAATTTTTAAAAAAATCAGATTTATGGACTATAGATCCATAATTATTATTTAAGTTTTCATCTTTCATGAGGATAAATATTTTAAATACTTTCTAAAAAATAAATGAAGTGCTTGTTTCAAATTCTGCCTCCCACAAAATACCTAGGAATCTCTATGTTTCAAAAAACTTAAATTTCCTCCTTTATTTCTTTTAAGATTAAACACAGAAATGTACTTTAAAAGTTTACATCTATCTCCCTTAACTCTCACCACATAAATTGCCCCAACGATAAAGATTTCTACAGTTATTTCAGGCAGTTTTTGATGTACAAATATTACCAATAGGTGGGAATTCATCTTATAGCAGCAAGGCAGACGAACCTAGCTCACACTGAGCAGTAATACATTAACATCCACTTGCTGAAAACAGAGCCATGCCTTTTGCAAGTTGGGTTGTTTCTAAAATGTTCCTGGACATTCAGCATCTTACCCCAAGGAGCCAGATGTCTGCAACCTCTTAGAGATGATTTTTTAAAATTTATTCTAACACAATATGCCTTTCCCTTTGATGTTCTCTGTGCACTCATCTGTCTCAGGTTATTTTGGTGCCCTTTCCTCCCATAAACAGAACTATGTTCTTTTTTTCTCTCTCCATTTCTTGACTATTTTCTTGAGCATTTGTGAGCATACGGCATCTGTTTCCAAGCCTATGCCAGATGGATGAAAATAATTATTGGAGAAATATGAGGGAAGAAGATCAAGGTGGTTTTAACATATGCAGGAGATAATGGAAGTGTAGAGCAAAAACTGAGAAAGAGAGCTACTTGTCAGGAATAGACTAAAGCCACTGCTCAAGAGTGTCACCAGATACAATGGCAAGTGTAAATCTAATTTGAGAAAATACTCGAGCAGTTACTGCAGATATCCTTACCTTCTCCTCACTCCAGATTCTAAGCAGTACCTATTAAAATAAATAGGAAAACTGGTTTTTATTTGACTATTAACCCAATTAACCAATGTCTTTTAGGTCCTAAATCTACAAGGACTCATGGTAATCTAAATTACTACATAATCAAATAGGAAATTCAGAAAAAAAAAATCGACAGAAATATCCAGAAGTCCAGGTTCTGTGCCTTCCTGCACTGGCTGTGCCATGGTTTTTATTATTAAAAAAACTACCAGAATGCAGTTGGCTTGGTATTTTCAAGCACCAAATTCATATGGGTAGAACTCAGTAAGTACCATGCAAAGAATAATGACTAACATCTGTAGAGTGCTTTCTGGTCTACACGTCGCTTTGTTTAACCTTCATAACTGTTATAATCCTCATTTATAGCTCAGGAAATGGAGGCTTAGGGAGGTAAAGTGATCTAATTAAGATCACATAACAAAAAAAAATGTTTTAAATCATAACTTTCAACTCCAAAATGAGGTTTTCTGATTCTAAATCAAGTGTTATTTCTTCTACATCATGCTGCTCTTTCAAAAATGAATTTAACAAAGTCTACATTGTGGGAACAATAATGTTGTGATTATACCTTTTAATGTAATTTTTGGAAAATGTTGCCCCTTAGAATATTCCAGCAATAGGAGCTACGGTCTAATATTTTATGAAGGTAATATTTCTGAGTTATTTGTAGTATGGAAACTGAACCTTTGAAAATGTTTTTGAAATCTACTTAAACATAGTTATTTGGTTCTACTTGTGATCAAAAATATTTTTTCCACATACTGAAGCTTGCAGTGCTCTGTTATGCAGTGGGCTGACTAGTCACAAAGGATATAATGGCTCAGAACAAAGAGCCCTGATTTAAAATGAAATGTGTTAAGAAAATAAAGTTTCAAAGGACACACATTTTGATCACCATTGCTGTCCCAATGGTCAGTGTTTTTGAACTCAAGATAAAGGATATATATTCATTTAGATGAGGAAAAAACAGATAACCTTGTCTTTAATCAGACAATGCAATCCTTAAGATGGTTAACATGTTCTCATGTTAAGCATGCCTGAGCTCATGTATTCTTTTTAAAGAGGCCTGAAGTCCTTCTATACTAGAAATAGTCAAGAAACATTGAAGACAATTCTCAAGTTTTAAAAAAAGTATGTTCACTTTTGCTTGAGGCAAAACAAGAAAATATTTAGTTGAAATAGGAAGAGTTTATAAAGTTCTGAGTATCTAAAATAAGAAAATCATTTTTTGAACATTGCAAAATAACAATTTTGGAATTTTAATGGAAACAAAGGATACAATTTAGCAAGTCTATTTTTTTTTGTTAGATTTTGATCTTGTCCCACAGCCAAAATAAAGTACCTCATCAAACCTCTGACGGTAGTGTGCAAATGTCTCAGTGAAGGACCAGCAGGCTGTCTATTTCTGCTGTTGCTCTCCCTCCACCAAACTGTCCCACTGGGGGGCTGGGAGCAGCGATGAAGCCTTACAGTGGTCTAGCTGTTCAGCGCTGGACAAATAAGAGACAGAGGCTCCGGGAGCCTGCAGTGAGGTGAGGTATGGGACGTTCCCTGCATCTCAAAGCTTGGGTTGGACCTGGAGCAGAAGCAAGGGCCCGGACTTGGAAGCATGGGGAGTCGGCCACTTTTTGATTATGTCACATCTGTGCTGAAAACTTTCCAGGTGTGTCCCATGACATGTGGGGTAAGTTTCAAAGTCCCGACTGCGGGCTGCAAGACTGCATGGCCTGGCCCCTGACTTTTTGTTCTCATTTCCTGCGCACCCTGCTCGTTCACTCCACACCGGCCCACTGGCCCTTCCCAAACATGCCAAAGCCAGCTCCAGGCCCGGGTCTTTGCTACTGTGGCTCCCTCAGCCTGGCCAATTCCAGCCCAGCTTGTTCTTCATTTCATTCAGCTTCCCCAAGTGCCACGGAGAGAATCGCGCTTCCTCTTACTCTCCTTTGCCTTAAGTTGCTTTATTTTTTTTCTTCTATCTCTTGGCATTATATTTTTATTAATATACATATTAAGTACAAAAGTTTCACTGTTATAGGTTATGAAAGCCCAAATATCAGGAATTTCAGTGAAACGATCTAAGATTTACATGCAATCTATTTATCTTCATGGATGTACACTTTCTTTAGGTGAAAAAATTTCAAGTAAATCCATTTCTATCAGGAAGAATGCAACAGTGGTTGAATTATTCTATTCTAGTCTATCTAGTCTACTCTATTCTGTTTATTTACAAGTCAGGTTATTAGCTATTGTTACAAAATCTTCTTTTTGTGTCACAAAATGTATTTGTTAAGTATAAACTATAGTATAACTTTATAAAACCATCATATAGTTTATGAAAACTACAGTGTTTTACTAATATTTATTTCACATCAAGCTCTCATTACAAGGGTCATCTCATCACGATAAAACACAAAAAAACTTTACAAAGACAGAAGCTCATTAAAAAAATGCTGAAGAATGAATTAAAATATTAATAAGGCATGAAAATAATAGTTTATGGTATGTGGGCATGTGTACGAATCACACCGAGTACACAAGAAGCCTAATTGGAATTTAAACCTAGTTGTGAAGGGGAACTTCCCTGATTATGTGGGTGAAAATAACTGTGACTGTTTTTACAGCAGAGGGGGCTTTGGAATATTCTACTCTGCCTTTTTTTTTTTAAATGAAAATTATCTTTTGGGGATTGTTTACCTGTCAAGTAATTCCAACAAATGGACCCTGTCCATTTGTGGGGCAGATGCATTCCCTAATTGTTCTAAAATAACGGTGTATCATCTTACTTATGAGAAGACAAAGTAGATAATTCAACCTTTGCTTATTGTACCTTGATTTAAATCAGAATACTACTATATTAATGTAATATGCCAAATATAAATTCTTTCCTTTTATAAGTAAAATTAATAGGTTTCATTAAGGACAAAATAATTTTATGACTTAAAAATATTTGATTTGAAATTTATGAAAAATAGAGATATAACTGTTTTTGCATAGCATATATTAATTATCAAGCCCAAATGGATTTAAATATCTGGAAAATGTGCAGCATGTATTTATGTTTGCTGGCCAACTATCCTCAGTAGTTGTTTGGCTTACACACTGATGATAATTCCTCTTCTCTTTCTCTACTTCTTATCTTTGTATTTCTAATGGACTTGACTTAGGCTGTTCTCTAGTTACCAGGAACAGGATAAAGTTTAAACTATAATCAAGTATTCTTTAAGCCCCATCTATTAATGAAGGCTGAATGAGTAGTAGATTGGACAAGTTAAAAATTAGACATGTATTAAAATATAATAATTTTTCAAACCAACATTAGAGAAATTGAACATCTATTGAGCTATATGCCCAAGCTGAAAAAAAAATAAGCATCGTATTTAATTTCTTTGTCTAACAATATGGGAATAATATTGGGGAGAAGAGAGTTTGTAGTGATTTTGAAAGCAAGTGAGGTGAAGCCTACTTTATGAAAAAATACGTTTAGAATAAAATAGATTAGGATCCACCTTAGTCATAATAATGAAAGACCCTCTCCTCTCTGTAAGGTATATTTAACACATTTTCCTTTAGAACATAAAGAGCTAATTATTAATCATTTAACAGAAAGAAGAAGATGATCTAAGACTTTAAAAGCAAAAACTTGAAGAAATATTATAAATATACTAGAAATCAGTGGGGCCATGCAGTCACTTAACAAATATTTACTAGCTGTTTACCATAAATTTAAATTTATAAGACAAGGCCTATGCTGTTAAGAGCTCAAAGTGCAATGGAGAATTTAGCCATGAGCACTGCTAAGTGTAAATAAAATGTATGATTTAAGGAGGAACTTGTCTTCAGGAATAAGCAAAGGAAGTAAAATTTGATTTGAGTCCTTGGACTTTCATGCCAAGACAGATGAGGCTTTGTGACTCTGTGGGCTGCACAATGCCAATAGCTTTCAGCTTTTCAGGCAGGCAGTGGAACCCTGAGATGTGCAATTTAGAGAGAAAATTCCAGTAGCTTAATGAGGACAGGAAGAGACTGGCAGCAATGAACCATTTCACAGGCTGCTGTGATTGTGGCAGCAAGATGAACCTGTAGCGTTATGCATATTGTCATAAATTAGAGGATGCATTTCACTTTAGAATAACCAATGCCTTTAATAATGGCGGGCAGTTCATAATATGAAATGCTTTCAGGCAAGGCTGGGTTTGGGGAGCAAGGCGTTGAGGAGGATTAATCCCACAATAAGTTAATGGCAATAAAGGCTTCAGTGTGATTTCTGACACTTGGGAGGTGAGAGTTCTTGTATATTTAGTTCTCCAAAAGGTATTACTAAGATCTTATTAATTATCTCCTTAATCATTAGGGATTTCTCCTTCTTTTAAAAAAGTTATTTTCAGAGACTTCTCCTAAAAAAAAAACAATACTAAATCCTTTATGACTGCAAAGGTAATAAACAATACATTTATTTATTGGAAAATAAAATGTAAAAATAAGTAGAATAACAATTTATTTAACAATGGCAATGGGTCTTTAAAGTTGTTCTTCTGCAACAAATGTAGTCTTTCATTCCATTGAGTAGGAAAATCTTAAATCAGTCTTCCCAGGATAGACCATTGAAAAACAAAACCCAACAAGCCCAAGCCCTCTCTCTACTGTTGCGCACAAACCCATAATCACAAATGCACAATATGTGCGCTCACAGTTCCTGGCGACTGATTGGTTTATATATTGAACACAGTGATTTGCTTCTTTTTTGTTTCTTAAAAAAAAAAGGTAACATTAACTTGCAAAAAAGACTCTAAAACTTAAAAGTGAGATAGAATTTTATCTACAAGGCTTAAAAACATCTTTTAATTTTATGATGTAATGGCAGTCTAAAAACTTTTATGAATAAATAACAAATTGGACAAGCACACAGACCTTCTGAGACATCCTTCCCAATAACATCTTCTATGTAATGGGACTCAGTGGTTACCTTTCTATGTCCCATGCTAAGGTGATCGAGAAAAACAATTTCGTACTCAGTGGCATATACAAGTGCAGCAAATCTTTTTAAATTTGCATTTTGTTTTGGGAACCTTTTTAAAAGGAACTTCAAGCCAGCATATGGAAAGTTATAAATGTGGCCCAAGTCTGTCTGGAATCTAATTAGAGATGCCTTCCAGCTGTTGCCACTGTCTGGAGCCCCTGCTTCCTTTTCCTCTTTTCTTGCAAACAAACCATGGAAAAGCAAGCTGAACCCCAGTTCTCCTGATGCAACCTGAACTGAGTGAGGCCGTCTGGTAAAATAGGAGATGAGAAACCAGCCTCCTTACTGAGCGCTGCTGTACGTAAAGTGTATTACGAAAATGCCATCTAATCGAGGAGAAAGGTATATATAGAAACATGCAATCAGTGTTAAAAATTTATGTGCATTACCAGCAGCACAAAAAGTGTAGTCAATTTATGACTAAAGACAGAGGTGGTCTAATGTTTACTGATTTGTAGAAAAATTAAGAAATTCATAATGGGAAAATAATTATTTTCCCATTAGCACTACGTTCGCCAAACCTGACGCCTGCGATAATGAAAGGCAGTCGTTAAACCCTTAGCTTTGGTAAAGATCAGGCCCCTACATCTTGGATTGGCTATTTTTCCCTCTATGGATATTAACCTGCATATTTTGTCTTCAGCTGTTACACACATACAGATGTTTATGTACGAAGCCTTAAGGCATAGAGGATTTGGAGAAGTATGTGGCATTGATCTGGATCTTGGAGGCTAAATAAAATTTCAAATGGGCTAAGAGGGTGATTGTGGTACAAATTTACCTCTCCCATTTCTTTATTCTTTTACTTTCCACTAATTCCCCTGCATTTTCGGCTCTGCCCTCACTCCTCCTCCATCCCTCACTCCTCCTCCATCCCTGTGTCTGTCTTGAAAACACCCTGTCTTTGAACCTGTTACATTTTGAACTGTCACAATATTTCTCTCTTCCTCTGTGGCGAGGTTAAACCCCTTACACGGGTTACACCCACTTTTCCATTTCTACTCCGCCAGCCTCATTAATAACGTCTCCAGAATCAAACCCACTTGTGTTTTGGGAGTGGGGGGATAAAAATGATGTCTTTCCTCTTAAAATAGAAATTTGAAAGTGCTATAAAAATTTTAATAATAACTAGAACTGTCTGAAGAGAACATTTCTTTTCAGGAGAATGTTGTGAAATTCAGTCATCTGCCTCATGTTGCTGTAGACAGTTTTCTGAACATGAACCTCATAAGCCCACGGGAACACCGTGGGGGGAAATCATTTCTGTTCACCCTCAGTCCAGTGTTCTTTCCCATTAATAGCTTTACCTCTAAATATGCAAGACATTTCCTCCCCAAAATCTTCCGTTTAATGTTTCCAATGCTCTGACTGGTTCTAACTTAGTGAATTAATTCCCTAGTATTGAATCATCCGGCCAAACATGAATCAGAGTAATAAAGCTCTCAGAGACACTCAGCTATTTGAACTTCAGGGACATATATAAATCTGTAAACAATTTCACAGTCTCAAGGGAGACAGAACTTTTACTTGTTGCGAGAGACTGGGGTAAGAGAGACAGCATTTCAGTGTTTTCACGTCTCATCTTTTCCGAATTTACAACACTTATTAGGAGAACCTTGGTTCTATCATTTTTACTTACAGAGATTACAATGACCATGTTTAGCATTTAAACAAAAATTTCAGACAGTTGCTATGTTTCACTTTACGTACAGTAAGCATGATTTTTAAGACCATTTGGCAACCGCAATAAACATAAGATCAACTGTTTCAGCAGAATGTTTTTTATATGGTTGCATATTATCAAATGGTATTTGGTTTCTGAAAAATGGAATGAAAATATGGAGGCAAATGGTACCGTTTAAGGTCAGAATATCCACTGTCTTGAATTTTGGTTAATGTTACTATAGTCTACAGCCATCCAAACAACTTTTTCTGAAAGTCTTCTATTAATAGTTTCTCCTCTCTTTATTTCAAGCCTATGTTCATTGGAGCATTAAGAATGTCCCTTCTATCACTGATTGTCTCTTGAATTATTACTCTCTTTTCCATTCTTACTGTATCATTATTATTTTTTTCCAGTTTCTTATTTCTCATTCAAACAGTTTCCTACTGATTTCCCTGTTGGAGAGTTAGAGAAATAATAATGAGACACTGATAGAATAATGAGACAATGATGAAATGCTAAAAAAGGAGGCATTGATAATGAGTTGTAGTAGGCATTTTATAAAATATACATTGATGGAGAACAAATTTTATGTTTAGTTTCTGTACCTGTTCTATAATATGCTTACCTACAACTTAGTTATGAAGTAATAGCTTCCTAGTATTCTTTTCTCACTACGGGGCTGTTGAAATATTTGATGGCAACAGAAAAACTTGAGAGTCTGATATTATCTGAAAAATCTTTACTTTACAGATATTGCTATTTTATTGTTAGTTTCCATGTATCTCCATGTACCTTGGTTTGGATGTTAAAGTATTTCAAGCCACCTCCACTGTAGCACTATAATAACCACACGATTATTACTGCTCTTCCTCCTCTTTAATAGCTATAATTCATTCTGGTGCATGCGTCAAAATGAAAGTCATATTGAGTCAAAAATCAAAGAATTTTCTTGTGAAAGATATGTTTAAGAGATGGGTAGCTTTTTGTTGCTGCTACTGAATCATTATTTTTACATTTTGTACCTCGATGCCCATATTTCTTGAAAATGATTGTATTATCAGCATGTTACTTATTTATAGCATGAAGTCAGTAAATCATTTCCTTGGAATGTTGGAAATTTTTCCCCAGAGTAGATTAAATGGGCCAGAGTATTTCCAAGACTGACCCAGGAGCCCTGCAGATTGGGCAGAAGTGCCCCGAGCCTGCCTTAGAAGGAAGGGGTTGAAGCTGGAACCTATACCAGCAGCTCTATTCTCTTTTGTTTTATATACTGGCATTTTCTACTAAGGAATTCATTAAAACGAAAAGTTCCACAATGAAAAAGAGTTTGTAAATCATAGAGGAAGTTTCAAGTCCAACAGGAAATAAACCAATGTACCCATGGCAGACAAATGTGGGAACTGGCCAGCTTCCCTAGGTGAAAAATGAGTAACAGGAGAAAGAGACTACAGTGCAACTTCTGCACAGACAGAAGGGACATGTGACGCACAAACCCTGCCGCACCTGAGGCGTCCAGCACTTGGAAAGTGAATGACACCTATGTGACAAGACAACACGGCTTGCCTCAAGTTTCACACTGTAAGATTTAAAATAAAGAGACGCAGAGGAGGATGTGACATTGAAAAGATTCCTTAGATTCAGCATTCTTTAAGAAATAAATAGTTGAATATTTTCTTTTTTAAGAGAATTTTTGTAGTGGTTGTCCTTAAATATCCAAGAAAAGGACTATTTAGGCTAACATGTTACATCAGACAGAAGTTGGACTTTCGTTTATCTATCTATCTATCTATCTATCTATCTATCTATTTATTTATTTGAGACAGGGTCTTGCACCATTGTCCAGGCTGGAGTGCAGTGGCATGATCACAGCTCACTGCAGCCTTGAGCTCCTGGGCTTGTATGATCCTCGCACCCCAGTCTCCAAGTAGGTGGGATTATGGGTGTGTGCCACCATGCCTGGTAAATTTTTTTTACTTTTGCAGAGACAGGGCCTCACTATGTTGTCCAGGCTGGTCTTGAACTCCTGGCCTCAAGTGATCTTCCTGCTTTGGTTCCCCAAAGTGCTAGGATTACAGGCATGAGCCATCATGCCCAGACAGACA
>CAUYSK010020551.1:0-16765 GCA_963575035.1 Avahi laniger
CCCTCCGTGTTAAAATATCTCATTGAAAAAATATTAATTTTGTAATTAAGATCACTAAAATAAAAGCCACAAATAGCCATTCTAGAGATATGCTACAGTTCCTTTGCAAAAATAAGTGAAGTATCCCAAGAATGGAAAAATGAGCACCACATGTACTCACCAGCAAATTGGTTTCACTGATCAACACCTGAGTGTACATATAAGAATAGCATTTATTGGGTGTCGGGCCTGTGGGAGGGGGGATGGGGGGGACAGGTATATACATATATAATGAGTGCGATGCGCACCATCTGGGGAATGGACACGCTTGAAGCTCGGACTCGGTGGGGGTGAGGGGAGGCAAGGGCAACATACGTAACCTAAATGTCTGCACCCCCATAATATGCTGAAATAAAAAAAAACAAAATAAAAAAGAAATTATCAATAATTTTAAGGGCAAAAAAATATTACAATGCATGTCGTCAATGTCTAATAAAAATAGGTGTGAATAAAAAAAATGGAAAAAAAATTTTCCAGCCTAATTTTTTTCCAAGAAGAGGTTTTTATTAGTTTTATCTTGTTTACCTTGTTTTGTTTTGTTTTAATAGGCATCAGTTACTTAGTTTTATTTCCTTCTTGTACAAGATGCTAGCCTTATTCAAGTTTCTTGAGGTATAGACATTTTAAAATTCAGCATGTCTCAAACTGCCTTCATATTCTCTGTCAAATATGGGGGCTCCCAGAACTTGCCATAGTCTGCCTCAATATATTTATCAAGTTTCCCATTTCTTTGGGAGCTCCTTTCAGATAGCACTGTACCTTACTGCCCTTGGGAACACTAGGCACTTCATGCATGTTTTCATGGGGAGGACTCATTTGTGGGTTTAGGTTAACGTAAACATTTTTTTAATAGAATTAATTAATTTATTTATTTATTTTATTTCAGCATATCACAGGGGTACAAATGTTTAGGTTATGCATATTGCCCTTGCCTGACCCGAGTCAGAGCTTCAAGTGTGCCCATCCCCCAGACGGTGTGCACTGCTCCCATTAGGTGTGAATATCCCCATCCCCTCCTCCCCACTCCCATCTGCCCGACACCCGATGAATGTTATTCCTATATGTGAACTTATGTGTTGATCAGTTAATACCAATTTGATGGTGAGTACATGTGGTGCTTGTTTTTCCATTCTTGGGATACCTCACTTAGTAGAATGGGTTCCAGCTCTATCCAGGCAAATACAAGAGGTGCTAGATCTCCATTGTTTCTTATGGCTGAATAGTACTCCATGGTGTACACATACCACATTTTATTAATCCATTCATGTATTGATGGGTACTTGGGATGTTTCCACATCTTGTTTAAGAGAATTAATCTTAAAAACTGTGTTAGATTTACTGAAAAATAGAAAAGATAGTACAGAGAGTTCCTATATACCTTACAGCCACTTTTCTCCATTACAACTTACTTTAGTATGGTATATTTATTACAAATAAAGAGCAAATATTGACATATTATTATCTAAAGTCCACAGTTTATCAGATTTCCTTATTTTTTATGTATTTTTTTTTCTGTTCCAAGATCCCATCTAGGATGCCTCATTACATTCGTTGTCATATCTCCTTAAACTGGCTTTGACAGACTCTCAGGTGTTCTTTGTTTTTGATGGCCTTGTTAGTTTTAAGGAGTATTGGTTGGGCATTTTGTAGAATGTCCCTCAATTTGGATTTGAAAAACCATGTTGTTTTTCTCACGGTCAGCCTGGGGTATGTGTTTTCCAAGAAAGACTGTAGAGGTAAAGTGCCCTTCTCAACTGTTACATTTTTACCTTTTCTATACTATTCTTTCTGGAAGTAGGTAAGTACATGTAGCTCATAGTAGGGGAGTGGGGAGTTATACTCTACCACTTTGGTGTGTGTGGGAGGTAGGGGAAGTATATTGGATTTTAACCTATAGAATAAAATTTATATCCATTATTCCAGACTTATATAAATAAATAATTGAACATATGAATAAATAGGGAAGAGAGGCAGCTCTTTTTTATAGTAAAATTCCAATTAAAAATGTAGAAAGAAAGAGGGCAATAGAACATTACTATTTGGAAAGCACTGCAGTAATAATAAGTGTTGCAGACAAGATCCACTAATGTATGCTGAAATTAGTGAGTGAACATTTGAAGAAAAACAAGACTTGCACAGCCTCAAAGTATCTTCCCCCAAGACAATTATCAATTGCAAAAGGAGATATGATAACATTATAGTGGATAAACCCCGCAGACATCAATAAACCAAGTTATTAGGGTAAACATCACCAGTAATAAGACATGTTGATATCATGAACCTCTTAATATGATACACTGAGAAGGAATTTTTAGGATTTGTACTTATTTTTTGCAATCTTTGTGATTTTCTGTATAGACAATCACATCACCTGCAAAGACAGTTTTATTTCTTCCTTCCAAATCTGTATATTTTTTATTTCCTATTCCTGTATTTGCACTAGCTAGGACATGCAGTACAATGTTGAATAGGAGTGATGAAAGGGGACATCTTTACCTTGTTCCTGATCTAAGAGGGAAACCATTCAGTTCCCCACTATTAAGTATGCTGTTAGCTATTTCTTTAGATATTTTTTTATGAAGTTGAGGAAGTTCCTAGTGTGCTGAGAGTTTTTTTAAATGGATGGATGTTGAATTTTGTCAAATGGTGTTTCCGTATCAATTTATATGATCATATGATTTTTCTCCTTCAGCCTGTGGATATGGTAGAATTTATTGACTGTTTTTCAAGTGTTGAAACAGCCTTGTATACTTTGAATAAATCCCATTTAGTCATGGTGTGTAATTCTTTTTATACATTTTTAGATTCAATTTTCCTAATATTTTGTTGAGGATTTTTGCATCTATGTTTATGACAGAAATTGTTCTATAATTTTCCTTACTTGTAATGTATTATCTGGTTTTAATATTGGAGTAATGCTAGCTTCATAGAATGAGTTAAAAAAGTGTTGCCTGTGCTTCTGTCTTCTGGAAGAGATTGCAGAGAATTGGTATGCTTTATTTCTTAAATATTTGGTGCAATTCATCAGTGAAACCGTCTGGGCATGGTGTATTTTTTTTTATTTAAAGGTTATTATTTATTCATTTTATTTCTTTAATAGATATAGGCCTATTGAGATGATCTATGTTTCCTTGAGTGAGTTTTATTGTTTGAGTCTTTCAAGGAATTGGTCCATTTCATCTAAGTTATCAAATTTGTGGGCATAGTTGTTCATAATATTTTTATTATCTTTTTAATATCCATGGAATCAGTACTTATGGCCCTGCTTCTATTTTTGATACTAATAATTTGATCTTCTCTCTTTTTGTCTTTGTTAACCTAGCCAGAGTTTGAAAATTTTATTGATCTTTTCTCTGTTTTCCTATTTTCAATTCTGTTGGCTTCTTGCTTTCATTTTTACTATGTGTTTTCTTCTGCTTGTATGATGCTTAAATTACTCTTCATTCTTTAGTTTCATAGGTGGAAGCATAAAGTATTAATATTAGATATTTTTCTTTTTTAACATAAGCATTTAATGCTATAAATTTTACTCAATTTGTGCTGCATCCCACCACTGTTCGTACATTGTATTTTCATTTTCAGAGTTCAAGAATATTTTAAAAATTATTTGGAGACTTCTTCTTTGACCCACGTATTATTTAGAAGTGTGTTGTTTAATCTCCAAATTTTTTAGGGTTTTTCAGCTGTTTTCTGTTGCTGGTTTCTAGTTTAATTCCATTGTAGTTTGAGAACATACTTTGTATGATTTTTATTATTGTAAATATGTTAAGGTGTATTTTATGGCCTGGAATGTGTTCTATCTTGTGGAATATTCCGTTTGAGCTTGAGAAGAATGTGAATTCCGTTGTTGTTGAATGGAATGTTCTATATATGTCATTAGATCTGGTTGATTGATGGGGCTATGAAACTCATCTGTATCCTTATTGATTTTCTGCCTGCTTAATGTATCAATTACTGAAAGAGGGATGCTGAAGTCTCAAATTATAATAGTAGCTTTGTATATTTCTCCCTGAAGTTCTATCAGTTATGCCTCAAGTACTAGCATATCTTGTTTCATTGAGCTTTTCAGATGTTGCATTTTTTACAAATTGAAGATTTTAGAAATCCTGTAATGAGCTAGACTATCAGCACCATATTTCCAACATGTGTTCACTTCATGTCCCCTTGAGTCACATTTTGGTAGCTCTCAGAATATTTCAAACTTTTTCATTATTACTAAATCTGTTATGGGATCTATGGTCAATGATCTTTGATATTGCTATTTTAATTGTTTAGGGTGCCACAAACTGCATCCATATAAGATAGAAAAGTTAATTGATAAATGTATGTGTTCTCACTGCCTTATACCAGTCATTTTCATGTCATTTTCCTTCTTTTGGGACCTCTCTATTTTCTGAGACACAACAATATTGAAATTAGGCCAATGAGTAACCTTGCTATGGCCTCTAAGTGTTCAAGTTAAAGGAAGAGTTGCACATCTCTCACTTAAATCAAAAGTTAAAAATGTTTAAGCTTATTTAGAAGCCATGTTGAAAGCCAAGGTAGGTTGAAAGCTAGGCCTCTTGTACCAGTTAGTCAAGCTGTGAATGCAAAGGAAAGTTTCTTGAAGGAAATTCAAAGTGCTACTCCAGTGAACGCATGAATGATAAGAAAGTGAAACAGCCTTATTGCTGATAGGGAGAAAGTTTTAGAGGTCTAGATAGAAGATCAAACCAGCCACAACATTTCCTTAAGCCAAAGCCTAATCCAGAGCAAGACCCTAACTTTCCTCAATTCTGTGAAGGCTGAGAGAGGTGAGGAAGCTACAGAAGAAAAGTTTGAAGCTGGTAGACGTTGGTTCATTAGGTTTAAGGAAAGAAGCCGTCTCCATAACATAAAAGTGCAAGATGAAGCAGCAAATGCTGATGGAGAAGTTGCAGCAAGTTATCCAGAAGATCGAGCTAAGATAATTGATGAAGGTGGCTACACTAAACATGTTTTAAATGTAGATAAACAGCCTTAAATTGAAAAGAGATACCATCTAGAACTTTCACAACTAGAGAGAAGTCAATGCCTGGCTTCAAAGCTTCAGTGCACAGGCTGAATCTCTTGTTAGGGGCTAATGCAGCTGGTGACTTTAAGTTGAAGCCAGTGCTCATTTACTGTCTTGAAAATCCTAGGGCCTTTAAGAATTAGGCTAAAACTTCTACCCTGCCTATGTTCTATAAATGTAATAACAAAGCCTGGATGATAGAACAGTTGTTTACAGCATGGTTTACTGAATAGTTTAAGCCCGCTGTTGAGACCTACTGCTAACACAACGTCCATTCTGCAGCTCATGGATCAAGGAGTGATTTTGATTTTCAAGTCTTATTATTTAAGAAATATATTTCATAAGGCTAGCTATAAATGTCATAGATAGTAATTCCTCTGATGGAGCTGAGAAAAATAAAATCTTTTGGAAAGATTCCATCATTCTAGATGCTATTAAGAACATTTGTGATTCATGAGAGGAGGTCAAAAAAGAAGTGGAGTCTGAAGATATGACTGAATAATTACAATGTCATAATAAAACTCCAGTGGATGAGGATTTGCTTCTTATGAATGAGCAAAGATTGTGTTGTCTTTAGATGGAGTCTACTTTTGGTGAAGATGCTGTGAGCATTTTTGAAATCACAGCAAAGAATTTAGAAATAGACAAATTCCTGGAAACATACAACCTCCCTAAGTTCACCCAGGAGGAAATAGAATTCCTGAATAGACCAATGTCAAGCACAGAAATTGGAGCAGCAATTAAAAACCTTTCAAAAAAGGAAAAGTCCTGGACCAGATGGCTACACTTCAGAGTTTTACTGAAGCCAGGAAAGGACACAACAAAAAAAGAAATCTGCAGAACAATATTAGAAAATAGGCTCAAAAGGACTAAATTTTTAAAGTATTTGGCCTGAAAAAAGAGGGATCTTAGAAAAGATTCTGGAAACTCTTTTTAATCACACAAAGGGTTTGCAACTGTGGTTTAAAGAAGACTAGATTGCCTTTAAGGGCAGCAGGACAGAGTGCTCAATTAGACCTAAGATGTGAATGGGAGGCCTGGAGTTATTTGTCTTTAAAGGTAGATTAGAGCAAAGCAAGAATGTGTTATAGAAACCCACCTTTCTCCAGGCTGTAGACCAAAGACTTAGAGGAGTTCCCAGGAGCAGTCTGTGCTTCATCATCTCTGGTTTACTGAGAAGGTTCTAGAAAAGAAATGAATGTTTTCATTGATTCCACAATTGTGTGTAAAATCATAGATGCATAGAACGTCAGGGCTGGAAAGAAACTTAAAGATCATCTAGTCCAATCTCTCTATTTCAAGTATGAGGCTGCTGAAGCCAACTGATGGGAAATTAATTGCACAATGTCTGATGGGGCGTTGAAAGCAAGGTCTCCTAACTCTCAAGTACTCACATTGATGTGTTCTTAAGATAATCATCTAGAGACCTATTCATTTCAGCATCACTTCATTCTACAAATATTTATTAACTAATATCTGCCAGGGTCCTGGATTTCTTTAGGCTTCACCAACTTGTGATATCAAATATGAGAACATAAACAATATGGTAATATTATAAATTTCATTAGTTCTTGATCACGCCTAACTAATTAAAGACTCTCTTCGAAGCCTATCCTTTAAATATTTCTAGAAATTTCACGTATCTTATATTTGTACCTACTTTTCCTCTTCACCATTCCTTTCTGCCTAGCCCTGCAATTTTGAATATTTTATATTCTTTCATCTGCTTATATCAAGTGTTATCTGCAGTGGCCTATAAGTCTCTATGGGGAAGGGACTTGAGTATTAATCTGGTACAGATTCCATACACAGCTAGTTCCCGATTGCAGTTTTTGATGATAACAGCAGCCAAATAGTGAGTATATACCAAGCAGTGAGAGAGGTAGGGAGGACACGTAGGCAAGGAGATGGCTAGTGAGAGTGGACTGACTGGAGTTTGGAGGGGCATATTTGGTAAAGATTTGCAAGTAAGTCTTTTTGTGCCATGTGAAATCTATTTCTATACGTCTAGTTTCAGCTCTCTTGGAAAAAGGAAAGTGGTTGCAAGTAAGATCGTTTTCCTTGGCATTACTGGGAATTGGGTAAGGGAGAAAAGAAAAGCTGGAAATAAAATGGAGTGAGACAGAAGAGAAGAAAGAGCAGAGAGGAGATGAGGAAAAGGGAAGAAGATGAGAGGATAGAAAAGAAAGGGAGGCGACAGAAAAAGAGAAGAAGACAACAGAGATGAAGACTAAAAGAAGAAGACTAAAAGATGAAGACTAAAAGACTAAAAGAAGACGAAGAAAAGTAGAGAAAAGGAGATGAGAGGTTGAGGAGAAGTGAAAATGAAAAGAGAAAGGAAAAGGAGGGGGGTGGCCAAATGGAATAAATATAAATCTAGTTATTTGTAACTGAATTTGTAACCACCAGGTGCCTAGAGAAAAATGCTAAGTATTGTTAGTACTCTAAGACACTCACAACTCCATGGAATAAGGTCTTGTTGAACTTTACACAATTTCTCATGGAATAAAATTGGTCTTGGCAGTACATTGTGCCAGAGAGAGTGGCAATTCATCATCAAGGCTTTTAAATGTATCCGCATCCTTCCTTGCTGGAACAAACACCATGGCTCAGACAGATAAACATGAAGCCCTGAGCAGCTGCATGTGTGGTACATTTTCCTGGAATAGTTACAAAAGCTTAAATTTCTCTCCCTCTCTTTCAGTATTTTGTTTTAAAATTTTAAGTAAGTCACCCCTTCAAATATATTCACCATCTTCTCATTCTAAGTTACTCAGAGCACAATCCCCTCTGTGTCTCCCGTGTGTTGCATACAAGTCATATCCCTCTCTTAAGGAAAGAGTGCCTAGGATTCTGGTCATGTGGAATGAATGAAAAGTGAAACTCAAGTTCTTTAGAATGCTTTGCTTCCAACTTCCAAATCTTAATGATTTAGGACAACCAGTTCTTTGACTCATAGAATATTATTGCTGAGAGAACACCAAAGATTACCTCTTTGAATATCAGCCTGCTCACCCTCAATATACATATAACCTCTGATTTCGCATAGATGGGAATGGACTCATATAGGCCTTCTGACCCCTGGGCCAGTTCCCTTTGCCATGTCATTATGTGCTGCCACCAATGTAAAGATGAGGTACAAGAAAATACACAAAGCCTATTAGAAATCAGACTGAAAGTTTGGCCTACTGAATGGGCCCTAATCTTCTCTTGTTCTACCTGCCATTGGCCAAGTGGAAGGATTATATTGTGGATACTACGGGAATAGAAGTAGACCATGGAATAGAGGGGAGCCCTCTGTACAGGAACTTTGATAATCTTCAAGCATGGTGAAAAAGGGGCTCAGTGTGAGGCATCCATGGGAAAAAGAGAAAATGGAGAGGAAGATGGGATTACTCTGATACTGTCCAAGAGTCTGAAGTATGTATTATGTGTCAGCTGCTTTACCTACTCTATGTCTTTTAGTCTTTACATCAATTCTATAAGGTAGGCATTATTAACTTTAATTTTATAACTGAGGAAAGTGAGGTTCATAAAAATGAAGTGACCTCACCAAGGTCACAGAGAAGTGACAAAGGTAGGATTTAAATTCTAGTTCTTCTGACTTTGAAAGCTTTCTTTCTTTCTTTTTGCACCAATTGCCCACTAGATTCTCCTTGCCCTTTAAAAGGCTGGTTTGTTTGAGTTCTCAAATATTGGATGAGCTACAATCATAGGACTTTGGAGTGTCAGGAATGAAAGAGACCTTTGAGACCATCCAATTCCATACTTTTACAACATTTTTACCACTAAGAACCCTTTGGATTTAGTTTTTCTCTTCTCCTTTGAGATCATTTGTCTTTTTGATAAACACATTTATTAAGCAATAATTAACTTGTGTTCTCATTTTTATTAATCAAAGACATATATGGGCTGCACAGGGGACTTTGTTGTTCTATGAGTTGAGCACAGCCATTACCCTGAGCTGCCATTAAGCTTTTCGGAAGTAGATCTTGAAAATTTCTTCAGTACCAACATGGCTATCATGAAAAGCTCACAAATTAAATCCTATCTCTCATTTTGCAGATGGAAAACTGAAGCTCAGAAAGTTCAAGTAACTTGTCTGGTATCAAACATGTACTTAGTGGGCAAATAGTCTCCCGATCCAGGTTTTCTGTCTTCCAGTTCTGACCACCTTCACCTATGCCAGGCTACCTTCTCCTCAAGCAATTTTCTCGCAATTTGTTTTCATTTTGAGAGTGCTGTATTTTCAGGGCTCCGCTATATCCTCTGATGGCAGATATTTCCACTTGGGTAGTTTTCCCACAATGTAAGTTTATTTGGTTCTGTTTCTTGAGGAGAATAGCAAAGGCGTTTAATCTTACTCATTACCTTGCTGCTGTTGAATGGGCTGGTGTGATAAAAGACAAGGAGAGTGGAAGAAGTCACTGTGACAACAGCCCTGTTAGATCAGAACTAAGGACTGTGAGGAATCCAAACAGAAAAACCAAAGTCCTAGTGCTGAAAAAATCCCTCTCTAGCTGAGGCGATAGAAACCCCACCTAAAACAACTCAAGATTAATTACAAATAATCAGAAGACTCAATGAATTGTGTTGTTTTCCCCATTGAGGTAACTTTACTAATTAATTGGAAAATATTTTTTGAGGGCCTGCCATGTGCTAAGCACTACTTTAGGCCAGTGATGGGTAAATGTTTTCTGTAAAGGACCACATAGTACCTATTTTAGACTTTGTGGGCTATACATCTCTGTTTAAACTACTCAACTTTGTTATTGTAGTGTGAAAATAGCCATAGACAATACATAAATGAATAGTCATGTCTGTGTTCTAATAAAACTTCATTTTTTGTAAAACATGGTAGGCAGATTTGTCCTGCAGGTCAGTTTTCCAGACTCCATTCTAGATGTTGGAGATACGGCAGTGTATCAGTGATAAGGTCTCCATTTGCAAGGCACTCACAGTCTAGCAGAAAGATATATACACTGAGCAAATCATTATAGGAGTTAATGAGTGATCTCTGAGAAAAAGCATATGATGCTATGGGAGCAGAGAATGAGGAAATTTAACTTAGTCTATGCAGTCAAGAAAAGCTTCCTTGAAGAGGTGACATTCAAACTGAGGCCTGAAAAATAAGTATTAGTTTTTCAGGTAAAAGGGGGCAAGGAGAGTATTCTAGGTCCAGAAGCAAGAGTTATTTAGTTGTCATGTCTCCTTAGGCTCCTCTTGGCTGTGACAGTTCTCTCAGACTTGTTTTCATGACCTTGACAGGATTGAGAACTGCTGATTAAATATTTTATAGAATGCCCCTTTTTGGAGTTTGTTTGATATCTTTGTCATAATTAGACAGAGGTTATGGGTTTGGGGGAGGAAGACCACAGTCATAAAGTTCTATTCTCAACACATCATATCAAAGATACATATTATAAATATGACTCATCACTGTTGATGTTGGCCATGGCCTCCTGCCTGGGGTAGTATTTGTCAAGTTTGAACTTAATTTTAAGAGCAATGAATATCAAGGTTTCTGTCTTGAGCAACTGTTAGGATAGAAGTGGCATTTAGTGAATGAACCAGGGGCACTAGAGAAGGAACAGATTTAATTTGGGGGGTGGGTGATGAATTGGAAGAGTTTGATTTTGAACATGTTGAGTTTGAGGTGACTGTAAGACATCCAGTGGTGATGTGTAGTAGGCAGGTAGATAAACTGGTTTGAAACTTAACGAATAGGTTTGAGTTTGAGGAATGGATTTGAGAGGAATCAGCATGTAAAGGCCATGGCCATGCATGAGGTCATTAGGGAAAATGCATAACGTCAGAACAGAAGAATACACAGGGCAGAGCCCAAACTTTCCATTATAAATACTAGTAGAAGAGGAGATACTAGTATTAGACATAGGAAAGAAAAGCCAGAGAGATAAGAGGAAAATCTACAGAGTATAGTGACACAGAAGCCAATGAAAGGAAATGTTGCAAAGCCAAATGTTAAGATCATGTGACAATTTGGTAAAATAAGGCCTGAAAAGACAATACTCATGCATTCCACAGGTATTTATTGGGTATCTACTTTGTGACAGACACTGTTCTATGTACTGGAACCAAACTTGAATAAGATGGACAAAGTCCATTTCCTACTTGGAGAAGGAAGTCATTTTTCATCTTAGAAGGACAGTTTTGATGGAGTAGTGTGGGTTGACACCAATCGACAGTGGGTTGAGGATGGCACGGTGGCTCATGCATGTAATCCTAGCACTCTGGGAGGCCAAGGCAGGAGGATTGCTTGAACTCAGGAGTTCGAGACTAGTCTGAGCAAGAGAAAGACCCTGTCTCTACTAAAAATAGAAAGAAATTAGCTGGGTGCTGTGGCAGGCGTCTATTGTCCCAGCTACTCAGGAGGCTGAGGCAAGAGGATCACTTGAGCCCAGGAGTTTGAGGTTATTGTGAGCTAAGATGATACCACTGCAGTCTACCCAGTGTGACAGAGCAAGATTCTGTCTTAAAAAAATAAAAGAGTGGATTGAAAATTGAGTGAGAGCTAAGAAAACAGAGATTATAGTCAATTCCTTCATGAAGTTTACCTGTGAAGAAGAGAAGAGAGGGTAATAGCTGGTGTGGGACATAGAATGTAGGGATTTTTTAAAGATGGAAGATTAGCATGCTTCAAGACCAATGGGTAGTCTATAGTGAGAGAATTTGAAGATGTCTAAGAAAAAGAATAATTACTAGAGTGAGCCTCTGGGATTATGAAAGAGGTGGATTCCAGAACACAAATGGAAAGCTTTGCTTCAGATATCAGGCTCTCTGAGCAAATTATAAGCTTCCTGAGGGCAGACACTTGTCCTCATTTTCTTTGTTTTTTTCAGTCTCTAACACAGTACCTAAGCATTCCAAATTTTTGTGTAATAATTGAATGAAAAGAAGAAAAGAAAGAAGGATGAAAGAATGGAAGGAAGGAATGGAGAGAGGGAGGGAGGAAGGGAGGAAAAAAGAGAAATAGAAAAAAGACAGAAAACAGGAGGAAGGAAGGAAGGAGGGGGGAGAGAGGAAAAGAAGGAGGAAAGGAAGGAAGGAAAGAAG
Source organism: Avahi laniger (assembly GCA_963575035.1). Taxonomy (NCBI): domain Eukaryota; kingdom Metazoa; phylum Chordata; class Mammalia; order Primates; family Indriidae; genus Avahi; species Avahi laniger. The sequence continues at coordinate 12,146 of CAUYSK010020551.1, forward strand.
TTAGTTTCTTTTTTTAGGAGAACCTGACTAGGATATTACAGAAGAGGTTCCTTTGTTAGGTGAGAAGTTACAATGGAGTTGTAAGCTCCCTTCCTGTGCTTAGAAGACTGAAATGTTAAGATCCTACAACCTGCTGAATTGGAGGTCAAAGACTTATATGTGGAGGATAGGAATATGGGCTTGAAAGAGGAGCTAGAAGATTCAGGAGTCAAGGTGGATATGGTCTCTGAGGGCCAGAGGTAAGTCCATTTTGACTCCTGAATTCTCCAGCTTTTCTGTGCATAGACTGGAAAATGAGCTCTATCCTGGCAGGACGAAACAGTCTGGGTCTGTCTCACTAGAGTCTGTCTCACATGGAAAGGAAACAGTGCTGTATCTCCTTAAGCCAGAATTGTTGAATTTCTACTATCTTCCTGGGTCTTTCTAGTAGACTAGGCTGCTTGGCTCTGAGAAATAGCCAGAGACATTAATGTATGAGGAGCCACCCACCTATCCAGGTGAATGCAGGGCCTGAGGAAGCCCACCAAATTTGTTTGACAGAGCAGTTGTTGCTATCATTTGTTGAAATACTAACTAGCTAGATGTGAATGGTAAGAATGGCAGGGAATTTCTCAAACTAACTTATATGAGAGCTCAAATTCAGTGATTTGTATTTCCCTGGAGTCTCAGGCCCTAAATGACACTTGTGGGTAAAAATACCACCATTTTTATATAAGGTCTTCACCATTCTTGGGTTTAGCAATCTAGACTTTGGAACACAATTTCAACTCAATTTGAGAAACATAGGATTGGACCTTAAAATCCAAGATAGATTCCACAAGGCTTTTAAACATTACCTAATCCTATCTACTCATTTAAGATGGGAAAATAGGCCCAGAAAAGGGAAGGAAGTTGCCCAATGTTACACAGTTCATAGACTTATAAATTGTCAGAGTTGAAGTCTTCATGAAAAAATTATTAAACTTAAATGGATAAGGAATAGATGGATTTAAAACTGGCTCTGCCAGTCACTAGCTGTATAACTTGAAGCTTGTAAGTTAACCTCCATGATCCTTGGTTTCCTTAAGTGTAAAGTCGGTATATTAATGATACTAACTTCATAGGGTTATTTTTACAGGTCAAGTGAAATGACATATGTTACCACACTTTCCCTTTAAAACATTACATACCATACGCTTTAGATGAGAGACTTGAAACAAAGTGACTTACTGCTAATTGCAATATCAGTGGATATTCTGGGAAGCAATTAGGCTTCCATAACCAAATGAATTGTAAAGCTACATTCAACCAAGTTAAACATGTTTATTTACTGCAGGGTATGTTGGAGTCTTTTATATCTTAATGTGTGTTGTGACTCTTCAAGAGGAGATAGAATCAAAATAAAAAACAGAAATAGTATTTACCTCAAAATGTTGTTGTGATGTTTAAATAACAGTACCTGACACTTAGTAGGCATTCATTTAGTTTCTCTCCTTCTTTTCTTCCCTCTCACTGCCCTATGCTTCCACTGAAGGTAGGCTGTGAAGGCATGCCCTAGAGATGCCCTATCAATGTGTAATTCATTATTATAGCCAGATTTCAGGATGCTCCCAGACTGAAAATCCTGCCCACTGGCAAAAAAGCACTACACTGGATGTTTTGTGACCTCTGTGGACCCCTTGATCTTATGTGGTTCTAATTTGTCAACAGTCATTGGCAAGTAGTAAGGGCCCTTTGTGCTCAGGTTATAGCACAGCTAAGTCTTTTCCTTTTGCGGAGAATAGGCTTCCTGAACTGATCATCTACTCCAATCATCTCTCTGGGGTATTAGCAAGAAACCCATTTACCTGCTCAACCCAAACAGTTACAATCCAGCTATCTAGAAATTAGCAGAGCTTGGCACACTGACTTTCTTGTTCAGGGGTTGGTAGCTGTTTGAATGACTTTCTGAAGACCCTGAAATTTCCCTTTCTCATCCATTTCCCCTCCCCTCCCCTTTTCTCTTTCTCCTCTGCCCTTAGTAAAAAGTAATGCCTGATTTTGCCTACTGCATAATCACAGGGCAAGTCATTCCAGCGAGTGGGCATAATTACAGCCAAGCCAAATTTGGTAGCTGTCACTCTTGAAAGGGCTCTATTTAGAGGTGCCATTTGATTGGCCCATTGGATAGAATACCAGAGAGGGTATGCATCTCCCATGTGCTATCTGACATTAGAACAGTCTCAGATACCGCTCTCACAAATTAGGCTCAGACTTCCTGATATCCTCCGGGCACTAACACTTCATTCTTATCTTGATACCTGATTTGAAATCTTTCTCAGGTTCCTGAACCCTGTGCTCTAAGCATGGTCAGGAATGTCCCCAGAACTCTTGGAATGCAAACTCTATGCCTGAGAGTAGGAGAAAGTAGGCTCTGGACTTAGTTGCCTCCTCTCCAGCAGCCAGAGCCTTGAAGGTCAAACCCATATCTCCTTAGGAATAGTTCTATCTGGAGACCTTGATACTTAATTTATTAAGTAATTCTCTAAAATCTTGCCTGCTCTGTACCAGATAGCTTATTTTACATATCTATATATCTATATGTAGATACATAATATATCTTCATATACCATTATAAATTTAAAGCTTTCTTTCAGTCTTTTAAATTTGTTTTTGTCATACATGTGTTCATCTTTGAAGTACTGCAAATGTATCACTCAAAATTCTAGGATTTTTAGAAGTCTGCCACAAACACTAAGTATTTGAGGACCACTATCTTAAAGGATATTTGGCAACCCTCAGCATGCTTCATCTTCAATTTTTCTCTTTTGACTAAGAAGGATGTGAACAAGGGAGGTAACCACTTTCAGCCTCCACCTATCATCATGTCATTTAATGCTCATTATGAGGAAGGTATAATTATTAACATATTATAGATGCAGAAAAAGAAAGAAAAAGTGGAGCCATTATTTAACTCATGCTCCAAAATTCAGGTGAACATGTAGTGAGTGGGGACAAATTGGGATACAAAGGGGTTTCGTATATTACTGAAGCATCCTGGCAGCATTCTTCTAATTTTTTTCCCCAGCATTCTGTCATCCGCCACTAAGAAATTAAAAATTAAATTAAAAATAAAGTGGCTCTGTAAGCATCCAGGAGGATTAGAAAATTACAGTTTATTCCCAAACTAACAACCTAGAAGGGTTGACTATTCCTTAGTCAGAGTCATTCCTGTTCAGGTGGCAGAATGATGTGGCATTACTATGAGTGGAGGTTTAAGAATAAACAGTCACGGGTTAGAATTCCAGCTCTGCCTCTTAGTCGGCACGAACAGCCTTGAACGAATTTCTCAATTTCTGAAGCTCAATGTTCTCATCTGTAAAATGGGGCTAATAAAGTATCTACCTCATAAGGTTATTGTAAAGATGAAATTGGATAATTCATTTAAAGCACAGTATGTGATGTATTGTAATTCATTGACTGGACATAATCTGCCATTATTTTGAAGCATGATGATGATTGTGATGAATATGATTATGAAAACAGACATTCCGTTTCATTAGATGGTATGAAAATCAATTACTTGACAAAATAATTGTAAAGGGAATTCAGGATTCAGCCTGCGTTGTAGGGGAAAGAAGATAGAATGTAGTCAGGAGGCCAGAGTTTGAGTCCTGAATCTGCCACTAGCTACTGCAATTACCTTGTTACCTCTCTGGTCTCAGTTACCTTGTCTATGGAGTTGGTATTCTTGGAAAGAATAAATGAGAGCATGGATATGAAAGCACCTTACAAAGAGATAACCAAAAGGGAATTAGTTATTATTAAACTATATGACCTCAATTCTGAGATTCTGTGAGTCTCTAAATTTCTTTCAATGTACAACTGTCCCTGTCTCAGTGAGGGCGTGGACCTTGGTATTGAAAGGGCTGAATCCCAAAGGGAAAGGATCATACTATTGCATCAGGATCTGTGGCCCAAATGGAAGAGAGCTAAGAAGTTAGGAATGGAATATCATTACAGAAGCAGAGGCTTCTGTGTACAAAGTACCTGGTTTGTTCACACACATTACTTAATTTAATCCTCCTGTGTACAAAGTACCTGGTTTGTTCACACACATTACTTAATTTAATCCTCCCAATAGTTCTGTAAAGGTACTATAGAACTTTATAGACCATTTTGTTTATTTGGAAACATTTTTCTTGTTGTTCTTATTACTATTATTTACACCAGTGGTTCACAACCTTTTTGGCACCAGGGATAGGTTTCATGGAAGATAATTTTTCCACGGACCATGGGGTGGGGGATGGTTTTGGGATGATGCAAGTGAATGACATTTATTGTGCACTTTATTTCTATTATTACTACATTGGAATATATAGTGAAATAATTATACAACTCGCCATAATGCATAATCATTGGGATCCCTGAGCTTATTTTTGTGCAAGTAGATGGTCCCATCAGGGGTCGATTGGAGACAGTGACACCCTAAGTGTGTTGCTTATGTCCAGTCTACTCTGAAATCTCGTTTTGGTTGCTGTCACTGCAGAAAACCCTGCTTCACAAAGATAGGATGTTGGAAATGAAAGCAGGCTTTTCACTGCTTTTGTGGCAATCTCAGGATATTTCACCTTGAGTTTCATCCAGAAGGTATGTAGATTT
>CAUYSK010020553.1:0-17398 GCA_963575035.1 Avahi laniger
ATGACAGCCACCCATGCCAACATTTTTCTCAGCAAATCATTTGTCAGATGACCTCTAGCCTAGTCATTGGCAAAGCTGTTAGGCGCTAAAGAAAACTTCCTGTTACGAAGATTCCTCTTTCCTTTTCCTTACCATCATCAAATTACGACATGATTTGAAAATCTCACAAATATAGTACATCCTTTTGAAAACAACATAGTGTTGAGAATCTCCAGTGCACCTGGTGTTTTAGAGCAGCCTTTCTGACGTTTATTCCCCAGTCACAGGAGAAATGATGAGTGTCAGTCTCCGCTCCAAGAGACAAAAGTCAGGAGATGAAGACGCAGAAGTGAAACACCGCATTTTCCAAACTGTGATTTGTCCTCAACGCTAAAATAGGAATAATACCTGCCTTGCAAGATGATCACAAGAGTTAAAGATAACACATTAAAATGCTAAGCTCAATGTCAAGTTCTTACTAGGTGTTCTATATCTGGTAGGTAAACTTAGTATTTATAAATTGCAATCAGGATCTAAAATAAATCTATGTTTGGATCTAAACAAGTTTAATTCTGTGGTTCTTTGTTTCAGATTTTCTGTTTTCTTTATGCATTTTTTCTCTCCATGAAGAACTTAGTTTTGGTAACTCAAATAAAAACTATTTCATGTGCAATATAAGGCAGATACCTGGGATGTATACAGAATCGCGTATCCAAGTAATAAATATTATATATTTCATACTTCGGGTGCCACCTAGGGTCCAGAAATGATGTGTGTATGTAGGGAACATTTAAACAGTAGAGAGGTAATTAGAAAGAGTTTACTAAAGAGACTTTTACGAAGTCTAAGTCAGAATTAAGAGGGACCATAAAAGAGAAGGGAATGACCCTAGATAGCTCCTGGGCCTGGCAGGGCAAGGGGAGAGATACTCCTGGGTTACTGGCCGGAGCTGGGAGAGAGCTGTGTCGGAAGGAGATGTCTTTGTTTGGCAGAGGAACAGCTGACCTGAGAGGATGCCGGATAATAAACACCATGACCTCTCTCTTCTCCTGCCGAGCCTGTTTCTGTGGCTGCTTGTAGCTCAATTCCAAGGAGCCAGAGAGAAGAGGAGGCTTTTTGTACAGATAATAGCTCTTGAAAGTCTGGCTTCTGGCCACAGAACAGGGAAAGGAAGGTTCCAAAGTGGATCTGTTGAAGCAAATGCAAAACCTTATTCCCAGGAAAAAAATCAGTTAATACCTGCTTTGCAAGCACAACAGGTAATTTTGGTTAATATTTAAGGAGTGAATTATTTTGTTATATGGAGCTTTATGAATAACTAATCATTGTGATATTATAAAGATAAAAGGCCAGAGCCCACTTGATTTTATATATTCATGAAGGCAGGACACATAACAGAGAAGTGACACTGTAATGCATGTGCTGTTTTAGCTGTCGCACATTATGTGTTAAAGCAAACTACCCTTAACCCCATGATTAAATGATGCCACAAAGCATCTCCTCAGGGGCTTGAGAAGAGGCAGAAACTAGGGCATTTTCACTTTCCTTTTCCTTTTTGTTTGATTCATCGTGTATTCATTGCACAACAAGTTAGTCGTGGACAGCCCAACACTGTATATTACTCCTCATCTCAGTCCCGCCTTTGTGAAGGTAGGATGTGTCCATTCCCGTTCATAGTGCATCGTGGAAAATGGTTGAAAGTTCAGTGTCTGAAAGGCAGGCAATAGATTTCATGTTTCATGTGGTGTGTGGGGAGAGTACTTTCATTCCCAGAGACTTAAACGGTATTATAAAATTTCTAATGTCAGTGCTATTGGAGTCACCTCTCTGGGAGGTAGAGACTTTGATAGGGCTCAGCTCAGCCCAGGACAGATGGCCTCCAGCTTTCTCTAGGAACCTGGGAAACTGACTCAGGGATCTTGCTTTTTCCGTGATCTACACACCTCCTCTCGCTCTTCAACTCCGATACAGGAGTCGGTGGATGGATCCAGTAGACTGTGTCCTTGTTGCATGAAGCGGAGCAATGGGGAGAGGGGCCTCCTGGCCTGCCGATTGTCCTGATGCTCACACCAGGGAAGTTCCCTACCCTGATGTCCATCTTCTCTAACACCCTGGGGTCTAGTTGGATGAGAAAAGGGAGAAGGGAGGAAGAAAGGGAGCTGTGGTGGTGGAATGGAGAAGATTAGGGAGGAGAAAGTCTACTTCCAGGCCCGCAGACTCCCCTGTGTGAGCCGCCTGCACTCCTCCAGGGGTTGGAAGGGAGGAGAACTGCAGTACCCTCTGCAGCCGGCAGATGGAGGAGCCTTCCCCAGGGGCAGTAGCAGGTGATGCCACCTTGTCAAAGTCAGGGATTGCCAAGTGCAATAGTATCTTAGATTCCTAGGATGCTGTAACAAATTACTGCAAACTCGGTGGCTTAAAACAACAGAAATTTACTCTTTCACAGTTGTGGAGGCCGGAAGTCTGAAATCCAGGTGTCAGCAGAGCTGTACCCCCTTGGGGTACAGAAGGCTCTAAGGAGAATCCTTCCTTGCATCTCCCAAATTCTGATGACTTCAAGAGTTCGTTGGCTTAGGTTTCATGACTCCAGTCTCTGCCTTTGTCTGCACATGCCTCCTCCTCTGTGTCTCTCCTCTGGGTGTTTCTTATAAGGATGCTTGTCATTGAATTTGGGGCCTTCCTGGATAATCCAGAGGATCTTATCCCAAGATGTAATTTAATTACATCTGCAAAGATCATTTTCCAAATAAGATCATCTTCCCAGGTTCAAGGAGTTAAAACATGGACATATCTGTTTTAAGGCCCCCATTCAACCCATTACAGGTAGGAACTCAAGAATCCTGAGCGTAGAGGTGTTGTAGGGGTTTGGTGTACCACATGGTAACTTTTCAAAGTTCAGACGTGCCTAAGTTTGTTTCGTATGATAATAATGTAGTTTCCTCCATTTGTTCATTTATTAAACAAATATTTGAGTACCTCTGTTAAGCCAGATTCTAACAGCCACCGGGTATAAAACAGCAAATGAGATAAACTTGTTATTGGCCCTGAACGTGGCTGAGCTAGAGTTTCTGCAAAGCGGCGCCTTGGATGAAAACGCAGCAACAGCACAAAAACAGCAGGAACCCCTGGAAACTAAATTCACAGCTATGCAGAGCTTATCGGCTTCATCCTGCCCACGCTACGCACACACTTGATCCTGTTTCCACGTCAGTGGCCGATGCATTTTTGGAAACAAAGCTCTGTCAAGCCTTTGTCTTCAAAAACCTTTACTCACCCAGATGAATCGGGCACTAAGGTTATGATGCTATCTCGTTCAAATATATTTGCATTTTAGCAAGGTACAATAAGGAAGGCATAAGCATTCTCTTTTCATGTGGAGTGTAACACGAACGTTATCTCTATTAGCTAAAAGCAGAATTTGATAGACAGAGTCTACTTGTACTAACAGAATGCTTTTCCATACATTTGTAACAGATCCATAGAAAGCTTTTCACACTCAGACTGTTTTCAGGGTATCTCAAATTGCTCTGTTAATCATTTAATCAACTACAGTGACATCTTCTGGCTGAGATGAGAGATTACTGGTAGACATCTCTAAGGGAATAGAAAATTAAAGATATAAAAGAAATAAAAGAAAATGATGCTTGTTAAATGTTTCGTTTCAGGGCCATCAGCATTTTATAGACTCATATTCTGATTACCTCCATGTTCAGAACAATGAATGACTGAAACGTACAAAAGTCGCAACTATTATAATAATATCTCCCTTAATTTAAGATGGATAAATAGAGCAAGAAAATTGTTTTAAAATTGAGAAATCCTTGCGGGAAATATTTCCAGGGCCTTATAAATGGAATATTGAGGGGTTTTTGCTCACAGATTCCTGGGCCTTCCCTTATCTTTGGCCATGAGTTGGGTGACCAGCTTTGTAAATACTATATCTTTTATTTTTTTCTTAACAGCTTTGGGATACAAGGCTAACCAGTGATCACACAATTGTGTGCTGACGTTAGGCTCCTTTGTTCCTGCCTTACAACAAAAAAGCTATTGTTATTGTAACCTAATAATAATGTAAGAGAGGAGGGTGGAACAAAACAACACAAAAGGTCTTTCCTCTATAGATAGAAATTTGGCTCCAATACAGGCCAGCGAGAGCAAGCAGGGTGCATTTCCTGTGGGAAATACTTTTCAGCTGTTTTTTGGGTTTTTTTGTTTTTGCTTTTTTTTTTTTGTAGCTTCATTTCTCAGTGTGATGCCTTAGCATGAATTGCTCACGAAACTTTTTAAAGACATGTTAAGATTTAGGCAGGTGGACAACAAGCCTTGCTGGTGGAAGCCCATGTGGGATTCTGCAGCTCTTCTCCACTGGTTACACCCCGTGCCCCATCTGGCTTTTGTTTGTGTGTTTTGTTTTTCTATAGCCTTCTCTTCCTCCAGGGATTCCTCAAGAGCAATTCAGGGAGGGGAGAATCCATGGCTCCTGCTTGAGTGAATAGAAGACCTCTGAGAAATGGTGGGAGTGGGGGAATAAGAGGTAGTTACTCCCGCAGAACTAGAAAGACTTTCTGCTTATATCATACCTTGACTAGCATTTTTCTGAATATATGATTGTTTGCCATTCATGGGAATATAGTTAAAAGATATTCATTTTTTCATACCTAGGTTTGAAATGTGTATCAATTTTGGAAGCCTAACATAATTGCCAGGAACTGATACAATCTGTAGGCTTTAAAGTATATAAGAATTCTAATGAAAATATACTGAACAGCCAGAGATGTTGTACTTGTCATCTGTGTACCTTTGTTATGATATAAACTTGCAAATTTAAGTCCTATAAGCATGAGTAATTTGAATTTAAAAAAATCTTCCTTAAGGACTCAGGCACAGAATTATCTTCAAACAAGTGGTGTGTTTGATCATTAAAATCAGCTAAAGGCTTTGCTTCATGGGTTTCTTTTCAAGAAGCAAATAGGGATACTACATTGTTCTTTAGATGGGGAGGTGGGTTAAAATAAGGGAGACGATAATATTTTTGTTTCATGTTAGAAGGAAGCAACCACACATCTTAAATATTTTGTCCTATTCAGAGATCCAAGTATGCTTGAGTATCTCATTGATTTCAAAGGCACTCTTATCAAATTGCCATCATAAATATAGCAGATCAAGAGAAAAGGGAGCCATGTCTCAAAACTGGAATAAGAGCAAACCAAAAACTATCAAATTTCGTATTCTCACATGTTTTCGTGATAATCTATAATCTACTTTTCCAGTTTGTGACCTTACAGGGTATTTCTCCTATTCGATGAGCATATTTTCTCACTAAAGTGGTGTGCCATTTGAAATCAAGCCATTGTATTGATCCATTATGTTTCAGTGCTGTACATTCTCCCTTGAATAGATTGCCTGCAGAGTAAATTGTTAAATTATGAATAAATCTTGAGGTGTAATGGGACTCTGAAAATCAACTCTGAAAATCTCTGAATGGTTTTCTGCCATAGAAACCGAGAATGCCTTGTTAGCTAAGGAAAGATAAGCTGGGGATTTAGCTGTGACTCATAATGATGATATAAGGGCACATTTTCCCATAAATAGCCAATGGGGAAGACCTACTGGACTCATCCCAGAGGGCAGGTCTGTGCTTTAACCGCAGCCCACAGGCTAAATCTAGCCTTATACCTGCTTTTGTAAATAATGTCTTATTGGAACACAGCCATGCTCATTTGCTTATGCATCATCTATGGCTGCTTTTGCACTGTAACAGCAACATTGAGTAATTGCAACAGAACTTGTTTGACCTGCAAACCTAAAATATTTACTCCCCATCCCTCTGCAGAAAAAGTTTGCCAACCCTTGGTCTACTGTCCTGTCCATTTAGAATTTGCACCAGCTCTTGACCCAAACTGCCAAAGTGAAGACAGAATCCTGGGTATAGACACAGGTAATTCCATGAAAGAAAAGCATCAAAGGAGTTGAGTTTTATACCCTGCCATGACATCCATTTCTTACATGGCTTACGAAGAAGGGAAATATGCAGAGCTTAACAGTACCTCAGCAGTGAGTATTTTTCCTCCGACTGGCACAGTCCAGGATTCACTGAAATCCATGTGTTGGGCCAGTAAGGATTACAGAATTCCTTTGGCTACCTGAAGTATTGATCAAGTTGGCCAAGTCAATGCCAAAATTTGGCACAGACTAGAAGGTGCAGAATGGATTTTACAGTGTGCATAATGAGATCCAGAACTACTTGGTGAATGATTCAGAGCAGCACTGCAGAATGGTTGTTTTATTCTCATTGATTTTTATTTTTATATGTACAAGTGGTAGTCAGTGGGAATAGCACAATTATCATAATTATCATGAAACAGTAAACATTTTTGCTAGTTTTAAGAAATACCAATTATTTGTAGATAGTCTGATCTACAAAGTATATTTCAAAAAGAAATGCAGCACAGCTAAGTGATCATCTTGGCTATTGTCATGTGTGTAGCTTTGGAAAGCAATTCCGTTTTGCCCTGTCGGTTAATCTCCTTGCTGTGAAGAGAGAGGTTGGGCAGAGCATGCAAGACTAGAGTTCCACATGAAAATAGGACAGCCAGTCTCAACACTCTGAAGAGTGAAAGTGGCATTAGTAATAATTAAGCCAGGTCAACAGGGTATAATGTAGCACTATGCCAGATGAACCTGATTGGTGGTCTCTATAGAAACATGGTTGTTGATGGCACCTCTTGCTGCCAATGGTGTGAAAGTACTTGGCTTCAGGACTGAATGAGAACATACAGCACCTTTGTGAGAATTATAAGAAGTCCCCGCTTTCTGTGGATTGGTTAGCAATAGACTCCCCCTCCTCTGAACTGATGAAGTCCTGCTCTGTAGAGCATAGCTCACTGGATGGCAGACTCAATCTCAGCCCCCACTTGGGCCCCTTGGCCAAATGTCTGGCTGGGCACAACCACATGCGGCTGTTCTACTTGGCACCAAACAGTGGTAATAATAGTGAAAATAGATTTGGGGGGACGTAGCTTGTTCAGTATATGCAACATTTTAGCCTTGATCTAAAATCCATATTAGTTGAATCATTGCATTTTGGATAGTTAGAAAGGACTAGATTTTGATAAAAACAAATTAAGACAGATTTCAATAATAGCCTACAATTTAGACAAGAAATTTGTGATGTCTGTGTTTTTAAAAATGTAACTTTATGCTCCTGAAAGAAATTGTATGTTCTGAAAACTTGAAGTCATCTCAATCATAGGAAATATTGGCTTTTAGATTTGCCCAGACCTTTCAAGAGAAAGTAATTTGGATTTTTTTTCCACTTAATTTTCCAGATAATTGCTGTGGTTCCTCCCCATTTCTCCATTAATATAGCCCAGATGACAGAAGAGAGGTAGCAAGGAAAAATGTGAGCTTTGAGATGAGAAATAAAACAAGAGGGCCATCATAGTAACAGCATTGGTGCCATTTCATGTAATTCTTCTGACCGCAAGCTGTAGCAAACCATTCAGTCCGCTGTTGTTCTTCATGTCCCTGGCAGACCCTAAGCTTTTTACTTGGAAAGACTGATGACCAAACATCTCTGTCTTGAAGCACACAGACACCCATGGGCTTGCCAAGCCTCTCCCACCACTCTGCCAAACTGAGACTCTTTCTTCCCTTTGCTCAAGGATGTTGGAAAAGCAAATAAAACGCACTTAAGCACTCGATGCTTTTCTTTCCTCCAGTTTCCCTTTTTCTTTGGGTTAATTTAATTTCTTCCATTTATGAATCTGGTACTTTATACATTGTTTTCAATTTTCTTCAGAACAGATTAACTAAAGTTTTTATAATTAAGTAACATTTTACAGAAAAAGGGGGGGGTAATTTATATTTATACTTGTGTCTTTAACCAAAAAAGTCTGTAGGAGACACAAAAACTAATAACAGCAGGGAACTTGGAAAGAATTTGCTATCAGACAAGAGATAGAGTTGGCAAAAGACTTTGACTGTATCTTATTTTCTTCTCTTATGATCTATCCGAATGTTACCTATTCAAAAAATTAAGTTAAAATATTTTAAAAACCAAAACAAAATCAGAAGACAGAAGCAACCTGAACAAATGCTTCATCAACATTCTCTCCCACAGTAGAATCTCAAAGGTCTGGCAGATATCCACTTTTCTGAGAGAATGTGGTAGACACTGTTATATAAGAAGGTCTTAATACATTTTTGACTCTAACTTTGCCTGATCACCTTGGGGGAGATGAAATTCCCTGCAAATGAGGATTGTCACTTAGACTGAAAATTCAATGTAATGATATCCAGACAGTTGTACAGCATGGTGTGTTGATACAGTCCCTTTTCCAGGAATTTATTGTACATAATCACATTTTCCTATGCACTCACAATCGAGTATACTTGGGACTCATTCATAAAGTAAGTAGGGAATGAGTGACAGGTGCCCAGCGCTGGCCAGGCAGTTGAATACAAGAGTGAACAAGATCTTCACTTCATCCAGTGGAGCTCTCAGTGTAACTGAGGAGACAGCAATCCAAATAAATATGCAACATCAGTGCACTGTCACCAGTGAAATGCACGGTGCAGTACAAGAGACAATTAGCTACAGAGCTCTGTGGGGCAAACTCCTAGTTCGCAACTGACCTTGCCAAAAACAGATCAAGGAAGAATGTGTGCCTATATCTCATTCCCATTGGAACTTCTGGCAAAAGTCTTTTGGGTGTCACTTCCATCCCTCTTAATCACAGTACTGAAGGTGTCTCAAATTCAAAGGCCTGAGGAAAAACATTCTGTGATCATCATAGTGCAATAAACAGATTAGCATAAAATCCTCAGAATACCTGTTCCATTGTCCTGGAAAAATGTACTCTCTTGGAGTTTCATTGGTAGATCATGAGAAAGTTGACTAGCTCCAGCCAGGTCAAAACATCTCTCCCCAAATATCACTCTAGGCAACTGAAAACACATACTGGCATAAAGTTCTTTGGTTTCTTTGTTTTGTTGTTTTGTGTAATTACAAAAACCATGATTCAGCAGTCTTTGAGTAAACTTCTTTTTGAATTGGTTGGGAGACAAATATTTTGGGAAGGATTTTGTCTGGCAGTGAGCCAAAGAGGAAACATTTCAGTAACAATACCTTATCCATTTTTGTGGATTCACTGATGCAGGCTATATTGGCTGGGATCTATGTGCTGCTATGCTGCATACTAAGAGCAGAAATAGGTTGATTTTCTTCACTGTAGAATGAGTGGGTAATAGGCATCCACGCCTTCGTGTAGCAGGCTTTACATCCTAAGGCTCACCCTGCTTCTCAGTCACATGATAAAAGGAGACACAGTCCAAAGGATAGAGATATGAGCATAGCATAGCTGAAGGTAAAGCTACTGTTGCAGGTGCAGCCTTCATTCACTGAAAATAAAAGAACAGAAAGTAATAAACCTCTGTCAAATAAGTGGCATACATGCCTCGTTGCAGGGAATTCATGAAAGAAACAAACCAACCCTAAAAATAAAGTTGAATGGGAAGGAAGTGGTCACTAATACTGATTAAGCTCCTGCAAGCCAGGCATTTGGCATAAATTTAATCTTCACAACAACCTGAAGAGGAAGGTATTTTATCTTTATTTTGTAGATGAGCAAATGACTATTCAATAAGGTGAAGCATATTGCCAATCAGCAGTTAAGTACCGAAGGTGGACAGGTGAGACCGTACCTAGACAGACTTGGGCATCTGTGGACCACTGTGGTTGACGGAGCCGTGCACTGGGTGTTACCACAGAGCTCTATGAAGGCCATAAGGCCCAGTTACCCCAGAAGTCCCTGCATCCAAACCTGAAAGTACACTTTGATGAGACAGAACTTTTCAGAAGGAGCACGTAAAAGCAACTAAGGGAATGTGTTAGAGTTTTCTAGAAAAACAGAAACAATAGAGTTGTGTTTATATCATACACATAAGCACCAGGGATTGTGTGGAAGTCAAGTCTGAAATTCCACACAATTTTCAGGCTGCAAATTCAGGCAGGAGTTGATGCTGCAATCTAGAGGCAGAATTTCTTCATTTCTGGGAAACCTCAGTTTTTACTCTTAAGGCCTTCTACTGATCGGATGAGGCCCACCTACATTATCAGGGTCATCTCTTTTCCTTAAAGTCAACTGATTGCGTATGTTAACCACATGTACAAAATATCTTTGCAATGATACCTAGATTAGTGTTTGATTAAATAACTGGGTGCGATAGCCTGGCTAAGTTGACAAGTAAGACTAACCATCACAAGGAATTTGAGGCTTCGCCACTTACTAAAGGATAATAATAACTCAGGTCAAGGTCATAAGGCCCTGTATTTGAAAGAATTACAAATGAGCCACATAAATGAAGAACTTTTAATGGAAAGTAATGTGTAATAAAAACATAATCGAGTCAAAAGTGTAGCTTTTATTTTGATAAGAAAAGATAAGACATGCCATTTCTAGAACAGTGTAAAGAAATTTCTTCTGTGTAGGTTTTTGTTTATCAACTGACGCAGAATCCTCCATCTTGGTATCTGGTGAAATAAGACAGCCAGAGTTTTGAGATATTCTTTGCTGGCATTTTAACTATTCGGTGAGGACCAGAGAGGGGTGTTTGTGCATCAAAGTGGGACAAGGCTGACCTCCTACCTTTGGCTGTCTTCTCTGAAAGTGTCTCTTCTTGTATCTACTTAAAAGTGCAGAAGATTCTAAGACCGAATGGTCAACATAATAACTTCATTCTGAATTTCTGTGGGGGTTTAGTTTGACCCCCCGATTACTAGTGCTTTAGTGCATCTGATGAACTTTTTGAGAAATGTATATTTATCTCCACCTTATTGATGAAATTCAAAGATGTTGGGGACTTCAAGTTAGCATGGCTTAGTCTGATGGGATATTGTTCACTTGCACAAAGCAAAGAAAGCCTTCAAGATGAGAGAAAGCCGCACACACATGGTTAAGTTTCCCCAATTCTCACCTTTCCCTCATACCTTCCGTCCAATTCATCAAGCCCACTTGGCTCTACCTCCAAAATCTATCTTGACTCTGAGTACTTCTCACCATCTCCTCTGTGACAGCCCACCCCAAGAGGCCATTCACCCCTCCTTTGAGTCTCCCTCCCTCTATTCTTCCTTTAAACAATCTACTTTCCACTCAGTAGCCAGAGTGATCTTTGAAAAGCACGAGCCAGATCATGTCAGGTACCTGCTGAAAATCCGTTCCTATTAAGGTCAAATCTACGCTGCTCTGCGTGGCCAGACAGGATCTCTCTGATCTCCCACACCTCTGTAATCCCAGGTGTCTGCCCTTACGTGTGACTGTAACCCTCCTGCCGTGCCATCCAGCCATTCATCTCTCTCCCTCGATCATGTTAACTTAGCCCTGCCTCAGGACATTTGCACTGGCTCCTCTTCTTTTCTTGGATACCTTGACCCCACCTTTTACCTACCTTTCTCCTTGCTGTGTCAGCTTAAATGTCATCTCCTTAAAGTGGCCTCTTCAACCCTCCTTGATAATCTCGCACTGCTCTCTCAGCACTCTTCACACATTGCCCCATGTTGTTTCTTCATCTCCCTATGGATTTCATATCTATTTGTCACTCCTTGGAAGCAAGTGAGACCCATGAAGATACAGACACCATCTAGTTCTGTGCTGCACCCTCAGTGCCTTGCCTGTGCTTAGGCCATAGTAACATATGATGAATGTCTGTGGACCAGCTGATTTCTAGCACTTTGGAATCAGCCACAAAAATATTTGACCAGCTCTTTTTGTTCCTAAATATACCACAAGTATGACCTTGACTCCTGAATCTCACAGATACTCATCTATGCAACAATGGGCTTGAGTCACCATTTGGTATCACTCATAATCACTTTGTCCTCTTCTTGAATATAACATTGTTTTCTGCATGCATTTAAAAAACAGAAAGAAAGAAAAGGAAAGCTTTAGAAAATGAGTGATAGAAGAGAACTCATAGTCAATTTGCATGGATCCGAGCAGTGATTATCTTGCTATAAATTTCATATTGAATTTGGGGATTGAAATTACATATTATGCCAAATTAAATATTCTTTGCTTCTCACATTTCCCTCTCTCTCTCTTTCTCCTCCTCCCTCCTTCCTTCCCTCTCCTTCTTTCTCTCTGTACCTCTCCCACTGTTTCAGAATATGTCATATTTCATGCAACCCCAAATGGGGAAATTCATTAAATGGATTTCTGCCTAGTTTTCTCCAAAGGCTTGATTATCTCCCTTGGAAATAAATAGAGAGGATGAACTGTGATAGCATCTGTTTCCCCTGCTCCTGTATTTGTTTGTTACCTGCACTCACAAACTTGTCCCTTTACCAGTGCAAGGACACTGTGCAGGTGAGGAAGTCAGGCACTCCAGTACATGTGTAGGGGTCACATAAATGGGAACCACGATGTTTAAGGGACGGGCCTGGGACATCCCACAGTAGCCCATCAGAACACTCCACACAGGTCCTTTATGAATTCAAAGAAGAAACCGTCAACCCCTTCAATAGAAAGGTAGTAGCTTTTCTTTCTGAGATAGACATCACAAGATTCTTACCGTCACATATAGTTATCTGTGACTGTCTCTTCTAACCTAAATGCTAAAATAATTGATTTTACAGTTCAATATTATTTGTTAATGCCCAAATACTTTATTTTTCCAATTTATTTTCACTGTAGCATTCTTATTCTACTTCTCTACATTTAAAATAAAATCTTAAGAGTTGGCCATTATATTAGTTTGTGAGGCCACCATAACAAAGTATCACAGACTAGGTGGCTTAAATAACAGAAATATATTTTCTCGTAGTTCTGGATGCTGAAAGTCCAAGATCAAGATACCAGCAGAATTGATCTGTTTTGAGAACTTTCTCCTTGGCTTGTAGATGGCTGTCTTTTCCCTGTGCCTTCACCTCCTCTGTCCTCTGTGTGTCTGAGTCCTAACTGCCTCTTCTTATAAGGACACTCTAGTGACTGCATTTAACCGTAATTATTAATACTTCTCTCAAGAACCTATCTCCAAATACAGTCATATTCTGAGGTCCTGGAAGTTAGGATTTCAGTATATGAATTTTCAGAGGACACAATTTGACCCATAACAACTACATAGAGACTAGAATAGAGAAGGATATTGTGGTAAGTTCCACAATGTGACTTACCATCTGTAGGCCAGTGAGGAAGGATGCTATCTTTTATATCCTGAAATTTCACTCTTCCGAAATAGAAATCCACACTCTTTAAATTTGGTAACTACAAATACTCCACACTCTGGAGTTGTAATAAAATGTCATATTAAAACATAGCTTTTTAATTTTTTTAAATTCTTAATTTCTTATAAGTTTAACCTAAGATCTACCTAAGAACCAAATAGTCACTGTGGATTCATATAATGATATCTAATTACAAAGCTCTTTGAGAAAATGTAACACCATAGCCATTGAAGAATTTGTACAAATTTTCTTCTTTTATAAATAGTCAACACAGGTCCCCAGAGGCCCTATTCAACCCCTAAGGTCACTGAATAGCAACCATAATGAATTCTAGGAGAAAAATAATCCATTCAGAAAAAATATATATTTAAGCATAGGATTTTAAAAAGAAAGTTAAATTCTTTATGATAAGTAGTTAATGGGATTTAGTTAAGAATCTGTTTACAACAATAACTGAACTTCTGTGAATATAAAGTAGATTTCTTAACTTTTACTAATTTATTTTAAATTGAAAAATTATTTGGATGTTGAAGGAGTTGGAGGCTTATCTTTCTTTTTCAGACTCTGAGTAAAGAGGAAGAAAAAGTGGAGATTTATTTTTGTTGCAAAACCCTTTATATTTCTCAAGTTGATCTTTTTAAAAAAAACTCATAATCACAGAGTCAAATTTTAAAGTGATCAGGTTCTTTGAGATCATCTAAATTTGTAGATGTAAATAAGACCCAAGAAAGGCAAAATAACTTAAACCACACATTGAATAATTTAACAGAAATATTTAAAACTCAAAAATAAACCTGCTTTCTTTGTTATACTGATCCTTCAATTCACTGTTTTATAGGCTACACAAGCTACTTGTTTTTATTCTCTAAAATAACGTAAAGTCTGTCACTTTGTTTAGTCAAAGCAAAAAAATTAACCCCTCAAACACACACATTTAATGCATTGATTTGTGGATGAGTCATCTCGAAATTACCTTCTCTTGTATTTGCTTCAATTACCTTTGACAAATGTAAAAACAAAACCCAAAATAAATCTCTGGCATAGCCTGAAACAAAAATAGTATTAATAATCTAAAAATAAATTATCATTTTAAAATGATTTGTGAAATTAGTGAGTCAGCAATGTGTGGAAAGCATTTAATAGATCTTGCGTGGGGACGTGACATTAGGGCAACAACATGGATTTGTGGTCCCCACTGGGGCATGTTGGAAGGCATGGCTGTTGTGATAATTATCAGGTTGGGACAACAGGTAGAAAACAGGGCTTTCCTGTCAAACTTGGACATATGGCCACTGTATACTTTAGGAAGACTAACCAAGCAGAGATCAATAGGATAGAGATCATGGGATCCATGATTCATCAATCATGGATTGATGAATACACCAGCAGAAGTGAGTGAGACCCATCCACGGGTGGAAGCAACTCTTTTTTGGGAACGTGGCAGAAGCAGCTCACATCAAGGTGGACACCTGAGCCCTGGCTTCTCCAATCCCTTGTAACCTCCCTGTGTGGCCTCCTGAGGCCACCTGTCTAGACCATGGCTGCCCGTCAGTCAAATATGCACTGTCCCACGGGGCTTCTTCCATATCTACAGTCTATGGTATGAAATGCACTTCCAAACACTAATAGTATATTTTATAATGAGAAACAAAAAAATGAGCGTTGTGACATGGTGAGACACACCACATTGCTACGTGGAGTTAGTGCATCCTGTCTTTTAGAGATTCTCTGCATGCTTCGGTCATGTCAACCTACTGTGTGCCCTGGGAAGGAAAGCACCACAGAGAGGAAAGATCTGTGTCCCTATGAACACATAGAGAAACCGGAAGCAGTCCCCGCTGGCTGGAGAGGTCACTCATTCTCATGATAGGTAGATCAGAGTATTAGAAATCGAGTTTTCTGACAAGGCTAAGTAGTCAGGCTTCCTGATTAGAGTTAAATTGCAAACTGGTTCTAATCAAATTCTCCCTAACTACAGGTACTTTTGCCCCAAGATTTGTTTTTCTTTTACATTTCTGAAGAAGTTATCATAAATTGAACTTCCAGACTTTCAAATATCATTTCCAGAAATAGCTCTCACTTACTTCTTATAATCACAGGTTGTATGGATTTCTAGCAGTGAAGCACCCCAGAAGCAGTTCAGGGTAGGTATTTTTGCCAGTGGTTAGAAGTTAACGCCTAATTCTGACTGAGCAAATAAACATTGCAATGCAATCCACTCTAAATCGACAGGTTGTCTGAAGCTGAAAATTGTACAGCTTCCCAGAGACACTCAAGGCAAAGACTGAGCCATTAGTGGACTGGGCTCTGCCCGTCTACTGTGCCTTCCCCTGTGACCAGAGACCGGGATTTGGCAGTGGAGACAACATGGTCTTTCCAGGTCTGTCGGCAGTAGGGGGCACATCTGTGCTGGAAATTACTCACACGCTCCTGAGGACTGGATAATTTATTATTTTCCTTTTCTTCCAAATAAGCAGAAATATGTGTGTGGAAGTGATCTAACCTCTTGCCTGCTTCCTGTGGAGACCTGTACTGGGCATTTTTCTTTGGATTTCTTCAATTGGCTTTCTTGGTGATATCAAATTGTGAAGATCTCTTCTGAGTCAAGTGTTTTGTTTACACTGATCTGTCTTCATATTTAAGTGGAATAAGAAGAGCTCCTGAATGTTTTAAAAATACATTTCCAGTTGTAAATCCTTCCGTGTCTGCCCATGGACCTCTCATGGCCAATGATGGCTTTTCCCCAGCGCCCCCTCTGCGCTCTCAGCCTGGATTTACCCCTTGCCCACCTTCAGCTGACACCATGGACATGGCTATATATTTCCCACTGTATACCCTGATTTCTTGGACTCAGTCTTCAGTACCTATTAGCACCCCTGTCTCTCCGCCTAGCCAGAAACCAACACACAATTACCACTTGATAAATTATGATTTAAGAGTAATTTGTCCCAAGTGGTCAGTTCCCAGTGGTGACCCTCTTCATCTGAGTTTCCCTTTTAAACAAAAGTTTGGACACTGCACATGAGCCAGGACCCGTACTCTGCTGTATTGCCAGTGCTCGGACAGTTCCTGATGCATAACAGGGACTCAATGTGTAGAATCTAATTACAGCATGACTTGTAAGCTTGTGTAGGTGTGCTCCTCTTTGTAACCATGTGTCCTTTAAAATTCAAGTGGACACCTTTTTAAAAAGTCTTCTTGCGCTAAGTATATCATTTTGTCCATCCTGGATTTCTGAAGACCACTGGCTATTATTTTCACCCAATAAACCATCCAAACCCCAGTCATGCTCCTGACGTGGAACTCAGCAGAAGGAATTGCTCTACCTTGATATTAAACCATGTCATTGATTTAACTGTGCAGAAATATTTTCCTGCTAGCGGTCTTCTGTAGTCATCATCAAATGAAGTTTCTAAACTTAACAAAAAGGATGTGCATCACTGTCTCCATGTCACAAACATCTCTGTATTTGCATTTTCTAAAGCAGGATGGTGTGTACTTATTTTTTGGCTAGCTTACGCAGATGAGTATTGGAATGTTGAACTTCAGGATTGCCTGGGGGAGACCCCTGTGCCTCTAAACTTTCAGATTCCTCCATGGGCTGCCTTCCCACTTGATCAAGCAATGGTCACCATGGTTAAGACTGCAGATCTGTGACCTGACAGACCAGGATCAGAATCCTAACTGCTTCACCCCCTAAAATTTATTTCCTCCCACAAAAAAAGTGGAGGCCAATAACAGAATTAACTTATAGGGCTGTTTAGGTGAACTAAATTTGATAGGGTATACATAAAGATTTTGGCATAGAGCCTAATACAGAGTGAACACTCAGTAATAGCCATTAAAATTATCATTGGAGTCTCAAAGAACTAATTGTTATTAAAAGAATCATTCATGCATAGGCCGGGCGCGGTGGCTCACGCCTGTAATCCTAGCACTCTGGGAGGCCGAGGTGGGCGGATCGTTCTGAGCTTAGGAGTTCGAGACCAGCCTGAGCAAGAGCGAGACCCCATCTCTACCCAAAAATAGAAAGAAATTAATTGGACAGCTAAAAATATATCTAGAAAAAAATTAGCCGGCCATGGTGGCTCATGCCTGTAGTCCCAGCTACTAGGGAGGCTGAGACAGTAGGATTGCCTGAGCCCAGGAGTTTGAGGTTGCTGTGAGCTAGGCTGACGTCACGGCACTCGTCCCAGG
>CAUYSK010020554.1:0-16580 GCA_963575035.1 Avahi laniger
TGGAACCAGAACCTTAAGGCTTTCAGCAGTGATAGACCTACTCTGCTAAGGTACAGTCTTTTATATGCTCCATTTAAAAGATTTACTAGTTTTTGTTAGTCATGTAAAAAACCATAGCCTTAAATATAGAAGAATGAATCTTAATTTTAGCTTCATTAACACTACGTTGGAATCAGCAAGCTGGTCAGTCATTAATGAGGATAGTATTTACGGTGCTTTATTTTACCTTGGAAGAAAAGAATCAATATTTGCCTAAATTTTTGAAATTTGCTAACACTAAAAGAGCAAGTGTTTTTCAACTAGTTAAAAGGTTAACAAGCAATACTTAGGTTTCTGAACCACCTGCAAAGTGGAAAAAAACGATCTCTATCATTCTTTGGACATGCAGTTTTCTCCCAGTGGCCAGTAGAGCCTTTGCAACGTGAGCCACGCTCATTAATAACAGGCCGCTGCCTTCTCTGGACCCTGTGCCAGTAAAGTTTAAGTAATACCAGGGCTTCCTTAATTAAAAAATAAATATGAGGCCGGACGCGGTGGCTCACGCCTGTAATCCTAGCACTCTGGGAGACTGAGGCGGGCGGATTGTTTGAGCTCAGGAGTTTGAGACCAGCCTGAGCAAGAGTGAGACCCCGTCTCTACTAAAAATAGAAAGAAATTAATCGGACAACTAAAAATACATAGAAGAAATTAGCCGGGCATGGTGGTGCATGCTTGTAGTCCCAGCTACTTGGGAGGCTGAGGCAGGAGGATCACTTGAGCCCAGGAGTCTGAGGTTGCTGTGAGCTAGGCTGACGCCACGGCACTCACTCTAGCCCGGGCAACACAGTGAGACTCTGTCTCAAAAAATAAATAAATAAATAAATAATAAAATAAATATGTATTTTAATTAATTAGATATCTGCTGACTTACATGATGTTTCCTTGTTGTTAGTGGGTCACACCGTCAATTGTTAATTTTCTTCTGCTTGCCACTGCCTAACTTCAAACCATTCATTACTTATGCCAATCATCGAAGAAAAAAACAACAACAAAAACCCATATCTTTTTTTTTATTTGTAGAATTTTAATAAAAATGTTTGCTGGCCAAAATCCTAATTAATATGATATTCTGAAATTACTTGTGGCTATTATTTATTTCAGTTATTCTTGTTTTAAGGTAAATAAAGACGGTCCTGGCTCCCGTTTTAGGATGGTTCAGCTTATGACTTTATGATTATCAGGTGTAACCCCACTGTAAGCCAAGGGGCTCCTTAAGACTTAAGGTGATGATGTTATGGCTTCTACTGAACGCTTACGGCTTTGATACCATTTTAAAGTCAGAAAATTCTAAATCAAACCATCCTAAGTCTTGGGTAGTCTGCTATGTTGCTAGCATTACTTATAGTTCCTAATATAATGTAAATGCTATATAAATAGTTGTTATACTATATTGTTTATTTGTATTATTTTTTTCAAATATTTTCCATCTGCAGTTGGTTCAATCTGTGGATGCCAAACCTATAGATATGGAACACTAACAATATTCTAGAAAAATAATCATTTTACAGCAAATTCTAAGTAAGGGTCTGTCTCAATTACTAAACTGGGGCAAAAATAATTGATATATTTATTTAAGTAAATATACATCAGTAGCGGCTTGAAAATTTCTTTTGAAATTATACATTTTTCTTTTACTGGTATTTACTTTGATAGGACTTTTAATCATATAATAATGCCACCTTGCATTTATTTAGTGAAGTATATGGATTAGAAAAATTTCATTTGCATGGTCTCATATGATCCTAGTTTGTTTTGTTTTTTTTAAATCACTTAGCTGCCTGAAATTCCTCTTGGGCCATAACAGATATAAAGAAGTAGACAAAATTACCATTTTACAAACACAGAAACTAAAGCACGAAGAGGTTAAGTGCCTTGAGAAAGATTTCAGGGCAAGTGAGGTTTTGGGGGAGAAGTAGAATCAGTTCTCTGTAGTCAACTGTCTCCAAATTAGCATCCTAGTGATGTATGTAGGTAACTGAAGTTGCTATACGTTTTCCTTAGTGGAATGTTTATTCTCTGCACAGCAGTCTTTTCGTGTGTGCTATTTTAGAATGCAAGTTTGACTGGCAGGTAACAAAAGACAGATCTACATAGAGATACACAGCAGGTGGCAGGGAGGGGTTGGGGAAGATTTGTAAGTATGAAACTACAAAGGGAAAGAATATTGTTGGCAAGATAAATAGAGCAGTTAGTGGGCTGCTTTGAGGGTTGCTTTGTTATTGAAGTAGAAGGGAGCTAAACCATATCTTGAATCTCTTAAATCATAGCTTGAATCTCTTCAGTATTTCATTTTTTAATATGTGTAAGTCTTAATTTATATTGCATTGCTAACAGGTCAGCACAGAGAAATATACAATTTTAAGTATAAATTAAGCAAACTTCTTAGGTCAATATTAAATAAATTCAAAATATAAAACTTATAATTTTGAAAACAAGAGACCTTCACATTTTCCAGAAAATAAAAACTCATGTGCATTTTGGGTTGGAAAAATAATTAAAATAGAATTTTACTGCAGGGCTGGCAGTCTACTGGATGATAAGAATGATGTCATGTTTCTGCATTAAATATAAAATGTTTCTTTTCATTATTTATATGTATTTGTAATGTGCCAAGAGTATATGTGGTTCTGCCCAAATCATAAAGAAAATAGAATCCCTTCCCATATAGAGTTGTTTTAGATAAACTGCAGTAAGAGCATTTTATAGAGTTCCTGACATACAGGAGCATTCTATTGATTATAAAATACAGTAAATGTAGTTCTAAAATGTGTATTAAATAAGAACGAATACTCAAGGTTTATATAACCTGTAAAAAGCTAGTATCTACCTTGTACCTGTGTCTAGATTTAGATAAAGTTTCTGCATCACAGCAGAGGGACATTTCCTCATTGTAGATTTATAAAAGCTTGTATAAATGATGTAAAAAGAAGTCTGCTACTGAATAAATCATCAATACTACTTCCTGCAGCCTGGAAAGTTTTCCTTAGAGATATAAGAACCGGGCAGATTTTACTGAGCTGAACTTGGAGAGCTAGAGAAATCACGGTCCCAAGGTACAATATGGCTGTCAACATTCTGAGCTTCCTGCCAAGCCCAGTGAATTTTATTTCTGGGGCATTCTTTGTGTTACTGCCATTTGCTTGATAGATAGAGCTGATCGGTATTACCAAACTTCAATTGAACAGGTTCTCCTTAATCTCCCTTACCTGTGTCAGCTAAGAAACTCTGTAGTTGTGTAAGTCTGAGCTCTTTAGACAGTTCTTTATGCCAGACAAATTCACTCCTTTATGTTCTTTAGATTACTTCTTTAAATGAGAATGACAAAGAAAATATGTGAAAATTTTAAAAAATTAACAATGTAATCTACACTGGCAGGAGGGAGGAAAGTAGAATAACATGGGAAAAGAACAAATATTTACTGAGAATCTACTCATCTACTATATGCCAGGCACCATGATTCACTCTTTAAATATGTTGGATGTTTATGTCAATATTAATCATGTGAAAATACCTACATTTCATATCCATGTTTATTTACTTTAGAGTCAGTTATGAAAACCCTTAGGATGACTTTTGGTTTCAGCTGGAAGATGTAGAGAATTGGAAAGCACATTGCTCCCATTCTTACAATAGAAAAAAAGCTGGGAAAACTGCAAATTACTGCCTTTTCTTAAATCCATCAGATAACTGAGGCTGCAGGGCAAACAACTCAAGACACAGACGCTGGCAGGCAGAAACAACTTGAGCACAGCGCAGAAGCTACCAAACGCCATAGGAAGATTAAATCAGAGTGTTAAATTGCTAAAGACTGAGTGTGGGCTCACAGTGACCGAAGCCCCTGGGGACACAGACTTGGGGAGGGCAGTCCCATGTCCTGGCTGGGACATGGGACTCCCACCAGGCTCAGGAACCTCACCAGGCTCTTGGGTGATCAAACCTCTGGTCCCAGTTCACCTGGGAGGAAAGATGATTCTGGGATATGGGATTTTCAATTTTATAACAAGACAAGATGGTAGCCCTACCAGGATGTCACAGGAAAGATTGTGGAGAACCCTGAGGAGACTTCCGTATGCTGCTGTCTGGAGAAGAGAACAGCGGCCTCTGCCGACGTCTACCCACCGAGGGGAGGGGAAGGAGCACCACCTAAACTGCTCCAGGACCCATCTCCCCTTTCTCCCGTGCGTTAATCCCAGCATCATGTGTAGTGTAAGTACATGCTTTAAAAAAATATCCATAGATACTTTAGATCCCAGAAACACTCTTTTAAACGAACTCAGGGGAAGTGTTTTTCTGAAAGGATTAAAATCAATTCCCTCACAAGGTAACTTCCTGAGAGGCACTATAACAGTAAACAGTACCATGATTACTATCTTATCTGAATTACTCTTACTTCCGCCAGTTTTTTGCAGAACAGAGACCAGTTTTTCATCTAAACTTTTTCCTCCTAGACTGGGTTACTCAGCTAGGTTTCAACTAGAAATGCAAATTTTGAAGTCCAAAATTTTAACAAGGGATTTCAACTTAGTGTACCTTTCAAGATCAAATAATTATACCTCTCACTTCCGTACCCGCAAGAGCAGTCATACGATTCCGGTTCAGTGTGAAAAATGTCCTTGATATTGGTCTGTCTTTTCCTTTCATTCATGACTCTGAATATTAGGGGGAAATTAATACTCCACTTTAAAAAAATTTGAAGAGAAATCCCTACTAGCGGAAAATATATGACATATATTTAAAATCCATTTATTTTGTTCTTGGTATAAGCACTGCATTTATCCTAAATAATAATATTATCTATGCATCGAAGCTTAATTTCAGGCAGCTGCTCTTCTTTTTAACTTACCTTGAGAAGCTCCTGAACCGAATCTGGTCATTCTTGGTCTCTATAAAGAGTTCAGGAGGAAAAGAAGATAAAATATTTATAAGTACCTTTAATTAAAAATGCATGTGACATAGAGAAGACTTCTAATGTAATACTGTCTGTCTACTGACGGTCGTGTACCGGATCCAACTGGACACATCTCTTCCCAACTTTGTGTTCAGTGATATCACATTAGCAGCTTGAAATAGGTCATGGTGGCAGTATTTTCACCATGGAAATGGACAAATGCTACACTCAGAGGTGGTAATGTATAAACATTGCTTAATGGGTAATTTCTAATAACATAGGCTTACTGCATAGATGGACAGGAGGTGGTTTTCCAAACTCATGAAGGAGCTACACAGAGGGAGGTGGACTTGGGGTTGTCACCACTGGGAGGTTGTTTTAGTGTCCTGCCATCATGGTCACGTGCTGAACCACTTCCTGGAAGTATTTTTCACCTTAGTTAATGATGGGTCATAAGTAATTTGTCTTATCTCATAAGCCAAATTTTTTCCAAAATGCATACTGTTTCCTAAAATAGTATGCTTCTGGTAAGTTAAGGACTGCAGTAGGTTAAATTGTGGCCCCCCCAAAATACAGATCCACATAAAAATCCCTAGAATCTTTGGATATATCCTTATTTAGAAAATGGTCTTTGAATATGTAATTGGTTAAAGAATTTGGGATAAGATCTTTCTGGATTATCCAGGTGAGCCCTAAATCCAACGACAAGCATCCTTATAAAACAAAAGAGAAGACAGAGACACAGAGGAGAAGACAGTATGAGGACAAAGGCAGAGATTGGGGTGATGTAGCCACAAGCCAAGGAAGCCAAGGAATGTATGGAGCCACCAGAGAAAGAAGCAAGGAAATATTTTTCCCAGAATGTCCAGAGGTGGGTGTGGACCTCCCAGTGCTTTATTTCTCACTTCTGACATCCAGAATGATGAAAGAATAAATTTCAGTTGTTCTAAGTCATCAATTGGTAGTAATTTGTAATGGCAGCCATAGGAAATTAGGATAAGGACCAATGGGAATTAATATTAATTCAATTTTTTTAAGACACATGCTATTCAAGATCCACTAATTCAAAAGATACAACAGATTTGCATCCTCTTTCATCCTCTATCTTTGCACTTATTTCCTCTGCAAAATAGTCCTCTCATACATCTGTTGTCGATATGGGCACGTCATGAGAAACTCACTTTCAGTGTCTGTTCTCTAGTTCATCCTTCACGTATAGCTGAAATGAATCATTTAATCTGGCATTCTCCCTACCCCCTACTCAACAAATGTTGGCTCTTTTCTAATCTGGGGTTTTCCCAGCAGCTAGCAAGGTGTGATCAATACCAAACTGTGACAATTTAAGTAAGAGAGAAATATCACTTTAAAGAGGAAATGCCAAACATTATCAAATAAAAGCTAAAGAAAAAGTGGGACATGAGCCGGCAGCCCCAGAACTACTGCACTTTTAGGAGAACGTGAAAAGGGAAAAACAAAAATGACTTTCTATATTTTGCATACAATGGAAACTTCTATTTCTGTAGACTCATCTCATGCTATTTTTACCCTCACTCTCTATACTTCTAGGAACAATAATTCTTTGTGTTCTCAGACACTTTCGCTAATATTTACTTTATATTGACCTGGTCATTCATATAATGATATGA
Source organism: Avahi laniger (assembly GCA_963575035.1). Taxonomy (NCBI): domain Eukaryota; kingdom Metazoa; phylum Chordata; class Mammalia; order Primates; family Indriidae; genus Avahi; species Avahi laniger. Next base: position 6,574 of record CAUYSK010020554.1, read on the forward strand.
GTGGCTGTAAAATATCTCTTCCTTTTGACCCAGGAATTCTACTTTTTGAATCTGTCCTAAATTGATTACCAAAATTCATCTTTAAGATTTCATGTACATGAAGATATTCATTTCCATAGAAGACAGAAAGGAATCTAAATGAACAACAGGAGGTTTAATTAATAATCTCTAATACATGAATTTGATAACTACTAAATAGCCACTAAGATGGTATTTATGAAAGCCATCTAGCAATATAAAAGATGTGCAACATTTTATATAAAATACTGACAAGTGAATAAAACAGAATACCACTTTGTAAACAATTTAATATGTATGTGTGTATATTTAGAGAGAATATTAATTTTATAGTGTGCTAACTAGCACAAATTCAGTGGCTTGAAAGAATACTCATTTATTAATTCACAGTCCTATAGGTCATAAGTCTGGGCTCAACGGGATTTTCTGCTTAGGGTCTCAAAAGGCCAGAGTCAAGATGTTGGCTGGGCTGGGTTCTTATTTAGAGGATCTGGGGACAAATTTGCTTATGAGCTCATTCATGAACATGAATGTCAGTTTGTAGTAATGTGTAATGGCAGCCATAGGAAATTAGAAATTTCAAGAGCCATCCTCTCATTAAACAAGCGAGTTTCTCATTCACATTGTTGGTGGAATTCAGTTTCCTGTAGCTATAAGGCTGAGGTCTCTAGTTCCTTGCTGGCTATAGCTGGAAGTCTGCTCTCTGTAGGCCACCCACATTACCTCTCCTGTGGTCCCCTCCCTCTTTAAGCCAGCAATGGTACATGGAATCCTCTCACATTTCAAATCTCTGACGTCTTTCCTTCCTCTTCTGCCTTTTAAAGATCTCATGTGATTAGATCAGGCTCTCCTAGATAGCCTCTGCATTTTACAGTTAATTGACTTAGGACTTAATTAAATTTGCAAAGTGCCTCCATAGCAGCAGTACATGGATTATCATTTAACTGAATAACTAGGGATGAAAATTTTAAGAGGGCCATCTTTAGAATTCTATCTATCCATCTATCTATTGTATACCTATCTTCCCGTGAAGGGAGGATGGATTCCCCAAGCAAAATTTGGTTAAGATATGCATAGCAAAAGAAAAAATTAACAAAATGAAAAGTCAATAAGAAAGTCAAAAGTCAAAAGTCAATAAGAAATACAGAATTGAAAAAGAGGAAATCATATATCTGATAAGAGGATCCATATATCTATACATACATATATTTCTACAATATATAAGGAACTCACACAACTCAATAGAAAAAATACCCAAATAACCTAATTAAACAATGGATAGAGGAACTAAATTGATATTTTTACAAAGAAGACATACAAATGGCCAACAGGTATATGAAAAGGTGTTCTACATCACTAATCATCAGGAAAATGAAAATCAAAACCACAATGAGATATCACCTCACACCTGTTAGGATGACTATAATAAAAAAGACAAGAGATAACAAGTGTTGATAAGGGTGTTGAGAAAAGAAAATTCTTATACACTGTTGATGGGAATGTAAATTGGTATAGCCATTATAAAAATTGAAGTTTCCTTAAAAAATGTAAAAGGTTTTTTGTTGGAGACAAGATGACTGACCAGAGACACCAGCTGCCAGATTGTCTCAGAAAGAAGAAAAACTTTTAGATGAAAAAGAAACAAACAAACATAGATCAGGTGTAGTTCCAAGGGAAAAGTGCCAGAAACTGCAAGAGATTCCATGGAAAGAAATTGTGGAATAGAACAAGAAGGAGCAAGATGCTGGCAGAGATCAACCCCCAAAAAGTTTGTGGTCCAGTGAAAAGGGTAAGTGGAGCAGTTTGTTTCTCCCTCCCTCATATCTCTGGCAGTCAGCAGGCTCCCAAGTTGCTGGAGAGCCTTTCTGCCCTCCTGAGCCCAAAAACTGCTGCTGCCAGTGAACTGGGAACTTCTTGAGGACAAAGCACCAGGCTGTTGGCCCCCTTGGGGTGCCTTCCTGTCACTATAGACCTGAGCTGAGATGGCAGGTACCATATTGCTTCTCCACCTACCATGTACCTTTGTCCTCTCAGGTGGCTTCACCCACTCAGTTTTTGTCTTGCTTGTTCCCACACATACATTTCCCAACTCCAGCCCAGCCTGTGGGAGCTACAGGGCACAGTGGGTTCTGGAGGGTCTCCATGACCCCAGAGCATGGACATTCTGGGTGAGCTGCCTTCCAGAAAGAGGGACAGAGATGACCAGAGTGCTAGCTTTCCTCCAGTCCGACTCTTTTCCTCCCTTCCCCTCCCCCATCCATGGGTGTCAAGAGACATGATTGAGCCAGGGCTCTCAGGAATGGATGCTGCTTCTCTGTTGGTGCATTGAAAATGCTGGGGCTTCCACAGAGAGTGGGGCTCAAATCTTTTCTCTTAAAGATGTGCAGTGGACTGAGGGATGCTCGGAATGTGAGCTCCCTGCTCTCTGGCCCTCCCCAGTGCTGCTTGCCCAGCTGCTCCAGCAGAGCAGGGCACACCCTCAAGCAGAGGGGCATCAAACCTGCTTGAGCACTCCATAGGCAACTTGAGACCAGTACACTTCTCCCAGGCACAGTCAGTGATAGATCTCTGGGGACCTGGGGACAAGCCCATAGGCCAGATTCTGTAACGCCAGGACACTATTGTGTTGCTTAGGGGCACAGAGGGGAGATTTGTGAACAAATCTTGGAAGGTGAGGGAGCCCATGAGGGCAGAGCTAAAAACAGAATGCAGTGTGAGTCCCAGCTGCAGCACAATCTTGAAGCACCCCTCGCCCCACAGGAAAGCCATACTCTCAGCCTAGGGTGGGATCCTGGACAGGGAAGCTCCCAGCCCACAGCACCGTCATGGGGAAACTCAGCTAGTTTGAGCTCCCACCTGCTGGCAGATGCCAGAGGGAGACCATAGAGCAGGGGAAAGGGAGAAGAGCAAAGCCTGCTCCTGACAGCCAGATTGTGAATATCAGATGGCCACACCCCATGAGCAGACTTTTTGGCTAGGACCACTTCAGCCCCTCCTTAGTGGCTTTCCCCAGAAGCCTGGGAGTGGACACTTGACCCCTGTTAAAACAGCTACCTTACCATCTTTTGCGGAGCCTGAGGGCAGGCTCATCCAACCAAGCCCTTCCCAGTTCATTCTCCCACTCGTCTCTGCTATGGTGGAGAATAAGGACTCACCTGGAAATTCCAAGGCCCTGCCCACCACCTGGGACATTTGAGTGTTTTTCCAGAGAGGTTAGAGCTGATCATAGGTCCCCCAAAACAACATTGTAGCTTGTACCTTTCAGCAGGTGCCACCTACTGACAGAAAGGTCAATTTGTATAGCCCTTTATAGCATTTACTGACTCAGTCATACAGGGTGCCCTTGATTCTTACCCACAAGCACCACCTACTGTCTCAGATTAAACTGGGCATACCAATACAATTCACATTGTTAAGAAGACCACAGGGCAGTGGAAAGAGAAAGGATTTCAAAGGCCTCCATCCTCCCTCATCAAAGACAGACATGGAATCTATTCACACACATAGCTTATCATGGCTACAGCCTACAAACACCTAGCAACTGAGAAACAACCACATTGAGACTATCTATAACCAAAGCATCCACCCAGAACCTAGATCATCATCAAAGTACCCACAAACAAAGCCAAAGTTTCTTACACAACAACATATGTTACAGACACATCCTTACAAGTGAGTGGGGGTAGGGGGGAAGCCCCATATAAACAAAACAAAATTCAAAAACAAGAGGCAAGAGCTGCTCCAGAGGAGAAGGAATCAGCAAAGAACTCTGGAAGTATAAAAAATCAGAGTGAAAGGACACCCTTAAAGCTCTCTAGAAATGGATATCAACCAAAATGAAAATATTGAAATGACAGATAAAGAATTCCAAATATGGATTGTAAGGAAGCTCAATGAAATCCAAGATAAAATGGAAAATCAACTAAAAGAAACCAGAAAAACAATTCAGGAGCAAATGAAAAATTCACTAAAGAGATTGACATATTTTAAAAATCCCAATAGAACTTCTGGAAATGAAAAGTTCATTTCAGGAAACACAAAACACAGTGGCAAGTTTTAAGAATAGACTAGGCTAGGCAAAAGGAATGACCTCAGAATGTGAAGACAACTCTTTCAAATTAGCTTGGTCAGTCAAAAATAAAGAACAAAGAATTAAGAGGAATGAACAAAGCCTACAAGAAACATATCTGATCCACAAGTGACACATACAAACTCAAGGAGAAAGGATGGGAAAAAATATTCCGTACAAACAGAAAACAAAAGAAAGCAGGTGTAGCCATTCTTATATCAAATAAAATTGACTTTAAATCAATAATAGTAAAGAAAGACAAAGATGGCCATTATATAATGGTAAAGGGAGCATTTCAACAGGAAGACATAACAATCCTATTTATGCACCTAATATGCACCTAACACAGAAGTGCTAAAGTGCCCAGATTCATAAAGCAAATTCTACTAGATCTAAGCAAAGAAATAAACAGCAGCATTGTAACTGCCAGGGACTTCAACATCCCAGTGACAGAACTGGACAGATCACCCAAGCAGAAAATAAATAAACATTGGATTTAAATGGGACTCTAGAACAAATGTGTCTAACAGACATTTACAGAACATTTTACCCCAAAACTACTAAATATATATTTTTCTCATCAGCACATGGAACATTCTCCAGGATTGATCATATCTTAGGCCACAAATCATGTCTCAATAAATTAAAAAAAAATAGAAATCATATCATATATCTTCTCAGACCACAATGGAATAAAATTAGAAATCAACTCTATTCTACACAAAGTCATGAAAATTAAATAACCTGCTGCTGACTGATTATTGGGTCAATAATGAAATTAAGATGGAAATGAAAAGATTCCTCAAACTGAATGACAAAGAGGACACCAGTTTCAAAATCTAGGGGATTCAGCAAAAGCAGTCTTAAGGGAAAAGTCATAGCCTTAAATGCGTACATCCAAAAGATAGAAAGACCACAAATTAACAATCTAATAACACATCTCAAGGAATTAGAAAAGAGCAAACCAAACCCAGCAAGCAGAAGAAAAAAAATAACTATAGTCACAGCATAACTAAACAAAATGGAAAATAAAAAAATAATACAAAGAATCAATGAAACGAAAAGTTGGGTCTTTGAAAAGATAAACAAAATTGCTAGATTATCCAGGAATAGAAGAGAAAGGACCAAAATAAGCTCAATCAGGAATGAAAATGGAGATATTACAACTGATACCACAGAAATACAAAATGTCATCTGTGAATACTATGAAAATCTCTATGCACATACACTTGAAAACGTAGAGGAAATGGACAAATTCCTGGAAACACACAACTTCCCAAGACTCAATCAGGAAGAAATAGAACTCTTGGACAGAACAATAATGAGCAGTAAGATTTAGACAGAAAAAAAATCTTTCAACCAAAAAAAAAAAAACCCCATACCAGGTGGATTCACAGCCAAATTCTACCATACTTGCAAAGCTGGTACCCATACAGCAGAAATTATTCCATAACATCAAGAAGGAAAGAGTCCTCCCCATCTCATTCTATGAAGCCTGTATCAACTTGATACCAAAGCCAGGAAAAAACACTAAAAAGAAAAAAGAAAAAAAAGAAAACTACAGACCAATATCCCTTATGAATATAAACACAAAAATTCTCAACAAAATGCTAGCAAACTCAATTCAACAGAACATCAAAAAATATTAATAATCCACCAGGACCAAGTGGGCTTTATACCAGGTATGAACGGATGGTTCAACATATGTAAATCCATAAATGTGACTCAATACTTAAACAGAAGCAAAAATAAAGACTATATGATCATTTCAATAGATGCAAAGAAAGCATTCAAGAAAATCCAGCACCGTTTAATGATAAAAACTAAACATAAAAGGAACATATCTCAAAACTATAAAAGCCATATATGACAAACCCACAGCTAGCATCATACGGAATGGGAAAAAGTTGGAAGCATTCCCACTAAAAACTGGAACAAGACAAGAGTGTCCACTGTCACTACTTCAATTCAATATAGTGCTGGAAGTCCTAGCCAGAGCAATCAGGCAAGGGTATTCAAATCAGGAAAGAATAGGTATCGTCTTTTGCTGACGATATGATCTTATATCTAGAAAACCCCAAAGACTCCACCAAAAGATTCCTAGAATTGATAAATAAATTTGGCAAAGTCTCAGATTACAAAATCAATGTACACAAATCAGTAGCATTCCTATATACCAATAACAGTCAAATTGAGAGTCAAATCAAAGGCTAAATACCATTCACAATAGCTACAAAGAAAATAAAAAAATCTAGGAATATACTTAACCAAGTAGATGAAAGATCTCTACAAAGAGAACTATGAAATGCTGAGGAAAGAAAGCACAGATGACCCAAACAAATGGAAAAGCACATTATGCTCATGGATTGGTAGAATCAACATTGTTAAAATGTTCATACTACCCCAAGTGATTTACAGATTCAATGCAATCCCCAACAAAATACTAACATTGTATTTCACAGGTCTAGAAAAAATAATTCTATGCTTCTTTGGAAACAGGAAAGAGTCTGAATAGACAAAGCAATCTTAAGCAAAAAGAATAAATCTGGAAGCATTACATTACCAGACTTCAAATAACACTACAAGACTATATTAACCAGAACAACATGGTATTGGCACAAAAATAGAGACATGGACCAATGGAACAGAACAAAGAACCCAGATATAGAATCATCCACATATAGACACCTGGTCTTTGACATCACAGACAACAATATACACTGGGGAAAAGAGGCCCTATTTAATAAATGATGATGGGAAAATTGGATAGCCACATGTAGAAGATTGAAACAGGATCCATATCTTTTACCACTCACAAAAATTCAAGATGGATAAAATTCTTAAATGTAAGGCATGAAACCATAAACATTCTAGAAGAAAATGAAGGAAAAATTCTTCCAGATTTTGACCTAGACAAAGAATTTATTAAAAAGACCCGAATGTCAGTCACGGCAACAACAAAAATAAATAACTGGGACTTTATTAAATTAAAAAGCTTCTGCACAGCTAAGGACATAATCAATAGAGCAAATAGACAACCTACAGAATCGGAGAAAATATTCACAAGCTATGCATCTGATAAGGGGCTAATAACCAAAATCTACAAAGAACTCAAGCAAATCGGCAAGAAGAAAACAAACCATCCCATTAAAAAGTGGTTAAAAGACATGAACAAAAGCTTTTCAAAAGAAGACAAATGGCCAATATACACATGAAAAAAAATGCTCAGCGTCACTAATCATCAGCGAAATGCAAATTGAAACCACAATGAGATATCACCTTACCCGAGTTAGAATGGCTTTTATTAAAAAGTCACAAAACAATAGATGCTGGTGTGGATGCAGAGAGAAAGGAACACTGTTTGTGGCACTGCAAATTAGTACAGCATCTATGGAAAACTTTATGGAGATTCCTCAAAAAACTAAAAGTAAACCTACCATTAGATCCAGCAATCCTACTACTGGTATTTACCCAAAGGAAAAGAAGTCATTTTATCAAAAAGATACCTACACTTGAATGTTTATTTCAGCACAATTCACAATAGCAAAGATGTGGAATCAACCCAAGGGCCAATCAATTTATGAGTGGATTAACAAAATGTGGTATATGTAGATCATGGAATACTACTCAGCCATAAAAAGGATGAATTAATGCCCTTTATAACAATTTGGATGGAACTGGAGACAAGTATCTAGAGAATGGAAAAACAAACACCACATGTACTCGCTATTAAACTGGAGCTAACTGATGGAGCACATATGCATACAGAGGGAAGTAAAAGTGGAAATCAAGTGGAGGGAGAGGAGGAGGAGGGGAGGGGCAAAATCTTACTTAACAGGCACAATGAACACTGTCTGGGTAATGAACACACTTATAACCCTGACTCAAACATAACAAAATCAATACATGTAACCAAAAACATTGGTACCCCAGTAATATTTTGAAATAAAAAAAAGAAGAAAAAAGAAAAAAATATCAGAAAGAGAACTACTCTATGATCCCACAATGCTGTCCTCTCCTCCATGCTCTGTGCCTATCAATCCGACTCTTCCCTGTTGCTCAAACCTATCAGTGTGAGGATGCCCTAGTCCAGGTCTGCTTGGTATTTATTTCCATATAATTTCTAAGGATATTAGTGAGGATCAATGGGAGAAGGTAATTGACTGTATTATGCAACTATTGGATAATACTATTGTAACAGGATAGCATAATTATTAAAGATGCTTAATGGAAAAGATCCCAGAATATTTAAACCTACTATTATTCTTTCCTTTTCAAAGGATTGGAAAACTGAGTTCTAGAAATAACAGATTAGTGAACATAGTATCAGTCACAAGCAAAATACTAGAAAGGATTATGATACCCATGGTTTATTTGGTCACTAAGGATAGGAAATATGATCAGTAAAAGCAATAACAAATCATTCCAAACTAACCATATTTTTGATAGACTTCATTAGACTATATTAGGGGAATGCTTTCAGCAAGGTACTTGATAAAAAATCTTATGGTGTCAATGCAGATGAGACTGAGAATTGTGAGCTGGATGATAATAAAGCAGGTAAAGTCATAACTGGATGAATAACTGCATCCGATAATCTTGATTAAAATAGAGGTCATCTTGAAGAGAAAGTTCTACACACACACCACAAGCTTAACATCCATTCTGCTCTCCTTACACTTTTGTCAATAACTTAAATATTCAGAAAGAATTCTTATCAAAATTTGTCAATCAAAATAGCTAGAAAAATGTATCAAGATAACAAATAACAGAAACAAGTCAAGAAGCCCCAGGAAATCTAAAGTTTTAGGCTAATATCAAGAAAGTGAAAGTAAATACAGACCAATATGAATCCTTTCACTCAGGTTTATTTCACCATGGGTGAGACATAGTTTAACAAAAGTTCACATTAAAACAACAACAGCAAGAACAAGATTTGCGTTGGCTGCAGTTTGAGCCATGAAGTCATGTGGATGCCAAAAAATATTTTTTCAGGTTAGATTAGAGATAGAGGGTATCATTTCAGTGCCAGGCAAGTAAATGTTCTCTTTCTGCCTGAACTTAACTGAACTTAACTGAAAGCCATTTTAGATTCTGGACACCATGTTTCAAATGGGAAAATAAATAACCTGAAGGCTAGGCGAGTCAATATTACTAGAAAGATAGCTACATGGAATTCTGGGCAAATGATGGATACATTGAAAAAAAATGAGGTGTTTGGCTTAGAAAAGATGATTAGAGAAATAACATGGTAGCTATGGTTATACCCTTAACAGGCTTTCAGGTGGAGGAAGAGTAGGGCCCATGAGGTACAAATTACAGGGAGCTTGGTTTTGCCTAAGTGGGTATATGTAAGAGCTTTCTAACCATTCAATTGGCCACCAAATAGAATGTATTTCCTTGTGTAACAGTAAGATGTATCTTCCTGAAAGTTTTCAGACAGGTGCTGGATAATTCCCTTTGGGATGTGCTATATATGGGGATTCCTGCATTTTATTGCATTGATAAAAGAAAAATATTGCTTACAGGTGCTCCTGTCCTTAAAAACCTCTTTTATCCTGTAACTGGATATGCACATCTACAATAACCATGGGCTGGGGCTGTGCATGTGGACAAAGGATGTCACTGAAAAAGGACAGGTAGCTTGACAAAGGATTTCACAAATTGAGATGGATTGAAAACGATTTTTAAACAATGATTTCATATAATACAGGTGTCTGAAATGCTAGAGTGATAAACAAAATGGTATCATCACAAAAAGAATTTTCTGCTGCATAAGAATAGTTGGGTCACGAGCCTATCGGCAGACGCCATAGTGCTCCATTCTCTCCTTCCCTTTCCCTACCTGTGGGTGCCCAGAGAGACAATTTAGCCATCACACGGAGACATCTCCAAGGAACGGGACCTTTCCTTTTGGGGC
>CAUYSK010020555.1:0-107505 GCA_963575035.1 Avahi laniger
GGCAGGGTCCGGGGAGGGGGCTGTCGGTTGCCCCTCCCATTGCCAAGGGGAGGCTGATCTGGGGGGTGGTTGGGGGAGGGAGGCCTGGCCTCAGAGGTTCTTATCACGGAGCGTAGCCGTAGCAGTGTCTAACTGGGTGCACCTGTCTGCATCCAAGCACACGGATGCCGGGCACAGCAGGGCCACCTGAGGGCTGTGATAACAGAACGCTTCCGGCGCCCCGGCGACGGCTGATGTGCAAGCCCTTTCTCAGGGCCTGTCTCCACGCGGGGAGTCTTGGGTCTTTCAAAAACCAAGGATCAACACACCTGCTAGCATGACTATTATCACACAAACCAGACAATTTCAAGTTTTGTTGAGGATGTGGAGAAACTGGAGCCGTCATACACACTTGGTGGGGACGCAAAGTCACACAGCGTTATGGAAAACAGTTTAGCGGGTTCTAGACGCGTTAAACGTAGTGACCATGAGACCCCGCAATTCTGCTGCTGGGTATGGATCCAAAAGCATTGAAATCAGGTGTTCAGACAAAACCTGGTACACGAATGCCCATAGCAGCTCTGCTCACAGTCACTCGGAATAGGTGCAAAGACCCCAGCCGCCCATCAACCGATGAACGGATAAAGCGTGTTGTAGCCGCGCCGCGGAGCGTCATCCAGCCACACAAAGGAATGGCGTTCTCACACACGCCACAATGTGGAGGAACCTTGAAAACACGATGCGGAGTACAAGAAGCCAGGCACAAAAGGGCAAATAGTGTATGATTGATTCCACTTACGTGAAATAGCGACAGAAAGCAGATTCGCAGGGGCCAGGGGCTTGGGGTGGGTAATTGGGGAGTGACTGCTTGATGCTGTGAGGTTTCCATCTGGGGTGATGAAAAAGTTCCAGAACTCGATAGTGGGGACAGATGCACAACCTTGTGAATGTATTTAAAGCCACTGAATTGTGCATTTTGGCACGGTTGGAATGGTAAGTTTTATGCTCTGTGTATTTTGCCACAATTAAAAAAAAAAAAAAAACAAGGACCGATGCCAGTCCCCTTCAGTGGCACTGTCCTCAGGACAGGTCTCATTTTAGCTCTTCCGGACCCCGTCAGACCAGCACGTGCCCTGATTTGGGGGCCAGGAAACACGGGCACCCCAGACAGAGCTTGCTCCTGCCTTTTCTCCCTGATCTCCCCTTTGAAGGCTCGTTCCCTCAGAGCCTTTTCCTGGGACCCAGCTCACCGAAGGCTTCCAGGGCTCTGTTCACGCCCTGCTTCCCAGACCCCTCCTCTCCCCGCCCCGTCAGCCTGAGCATTGCCCTCCTCCGTGCCGCCTGTGCCCTGGCGGGTGCATTCACATGAGCGGCTGGTGCCCAGGCTGTAATTCTGCTCCAGGACTCTGCAGCCCTGCCCCGCCCCCCATAGAAGCCTCCAGATGCAACCACTGCCGCGGTGGCACCCCTGCGCCCGCAGCCTTGCTCCTCCCCACTGCACAGGCCACAGCTGTGGCCTGGCTCTCAGGGTAGCTGCACAGGACAGGCCAGGGGCAATGTCCCTGCCTTCTGTTTGGGGACCTAGGTGGTCATCAGAGCATTTATCTTCATTTACACAGGACAGCGAGGGCAGCAGACCTGGGCAGCTGGTCTTGGGAAGGGTGGGGAAGGTGCCCGGTTCACCTGGCCCCCTCACCTGCCCTCGCCTCCCTGCCCAGCACCTCCCCAGCCGCGTGTTCCAGGACCTGCCAAGGGGCCAGACCACCATCTGCTCCCTCCCCTCTGCCCCATCTGCCCCAGAATGCCCACCCTCGCTGATGTCCCTCGCTGCTGTGCTCCGCCACCACCATCCCCAAAATCTCCTTAGGGCCTACGAGGTCCCTGCCCCTTCCTCTGCCTCCACCTGCCTTGGTCCATGGGCAATGAGGCTGGGCAGCAGGGCTCTGGCCAGGACGCCTCGGAGGGACAGAAGAGGGCGGGGTTGCAGTCTGGCGGCCAAAGGTGGTCTCTGGAGTTATCTCCAAATGATATCTCATTGGTGTTTCCAACTCGCTGAGAGCTTTGAAAAATATACACAGCCCAGACCTCTCTTGACCCTGGGCTGCCAGCAGGACCTACAGGGTTTGGTGGACTAGGGGTGAGGCCCCAAGGTGGAGCTGGGGCAGGGCTGGGACAGAGGACAGGGGAGGCTGGCAGCCGGGGCTGGCCTGGAGACTGGGTTCAGGGAGTGGGTCGTCCGAGGCCCACGCTCTGCAGCTCCAACTCCTGCAGCTGACTCTTCCCTGAATGCTGCTGCCCACAGATGGGGTCCTGAAGAATTTCCCTGGGGAGGGGAGCAGGGGCGCAGGGAGGGCAACCTTACAGAGACCTCCATGTGCACAGGGGTAAGCACACGGAGGCCACGCGAGGCTGCCCTTGCTTCTCGTCTGGCCATGCCGCTGCTGGGTGCCCTCGGGCAGGTCTCTTAGTCTCTCTGGGCTTCATTTTCCCCACCTGTTAAATGGGGATAACAGCACCCTGCCTCATAGGGCAGTATGGGGAGTAGATGAGATCACCATGTGGAGGGCTTAGCAGCGCCTGGCGCCTAGCAAGCAATCAGCAGTGGTCAGTATTGCTGCTGGTGAACTGCAGAAACCAACCTCCGCTGTTTGGGCCACGTGTGGGCAGTTGAGTTGGAAGTCTGGGATACCCCGGAGCTGGGGGCCAGTGGCACCCTCGCAGGGGCTGGGCAGAGCCTGGGTGGCCTGGGCTGCACTGTTTGAAGTAAAGCATCATTTTAAGGAGTGGAGGTTGGAGGGCGTCAGGCGCTGGGGAAGCAGGTGCTGGTATGTGGACCCCTCATTGCTCCCACCTGGCTGGCTCCGAGCACCTGGGATGTTGGCTGGGCCACCTTTGGGCCAGTCCCATTGTCACGTGGAACGTGTCTCAGATCCATCCAAGACCCTGAGGCCTCCTTGCTGCCGTCTTGCCCCAGAGCTGCTTGGTGGGTGCTGGCCTTGCGACATTGAAACCCCAGAGACTTCAGCCAACCGAGGGGTGGCAAGAGCCCTGTGCTTGGGGCCAGACCTTCGGTCTCAGGGAGTTGCTAGGCCTCGGGGTCCTCGGCTGCAAAAGGGGCTGGTTCCTACCTCCGTGAGCTAGCTGAGGATTAGGTAATAAATGGTATGAAGGAGTCTGTGGATGGCAAGGCAGTCTACAATGCCCGCAATTAAGGTATCATTACGTGGACTCCAAAACCCACCTCCCTCCCTAACACGTGGTTTCCCCAGACCTCACTCCCTCCCAGACGTGGTCCCAGGGCGGCTGAACCAACAGCAGCAGAGGAGGAGGCCTGGAGGGGAGGCCGAGGACCCCAGGGCAGGAGCTATGCTGTCACACTCGGGGGTTGGGGGGACCCCAAACTGGAAAAACAGCGTGGCCTTTCCCCCACTGCTGTTCTGTGCTCGTGAGGGAGGGTCTCAGAGAGAAATGGCGCAGGTGGGGCAGCTTTAGGGGACTGTAGCTTCTGGGTATGGTGTAGAGAAAAGTCCTTCCAGGTGTGAGGGAGGGGCCTGTCCTGGGGTCTGGGAAGGTCTCCAGGGACCCCCACCCTGCAGCAGTCCCCCTCAGTGTAGTGACGTGTGTTTGTTGGCCAGTCATGCCCCACTCACTCCCAGAGGGGCCTCCCCCGCCCACAAGCTGAATCTCAGAGAATGGCCCAGAACCCTGTTCTAGGGGCCTGCCTTGTCCCCTGTGCTGAAGCCCAGAATACACATCTGCCACGGACAGGTTAAGCGCTCGGCCTCTGGGCTGCAGACTTTGGGGCCCAGATGTTCCCAGCTGTGCTCTGAAGCAGCCCCTCTGCCCTTAGAGTTGCTGGATGGGAGGGGCCCCTAGGCTCCCTCTGGACCAGCCCCGCCTGCGCAGGGACAGCCCCTCCAGCTTCTCTGACAATCGCCAACTTAGCCCTGGAGGTGTCCTGGCTCCCCGCTCCTGCTGGGGCCCAGCACAGTGCTGAGAGCACAGGGGGTGCCTGGAGGGTGCTGTCGGCTCCAGCAGCGGTCCCCAACCTTTTTGGCACCAGGGACCCGTTTCATGGGAGACAATTTTTCAACAGACTGGGTGGGTGGCAGGGAGGGTTTCAGGGCGATTCAGGCGCATTACATTTATTGTGCAGTCAGACCTCTCTGCTAATGATAATCTGTGTTTGCAGCCGCTCCCCAGCACTAGCATCACCGCCTCAGCTCTGTCTCAGGTCATCAGGCGTTAGATTCCCATAAGGAGCCGCAACCTACATCCCTCGCATGTGTGGCCCAGTTCCTGGCGGCCTGGGGGTTGGGGACCACAGGGTTAGAGCATCTGTAGGCACACACAGGCGAGGGGGTGCTGCCTAGTTTGGCCCCATCTCTACCCCATCTGTGCAGTCCCCTTCTGCCTCCCCCAACCCCAGCCCTGCGGCAGACCCCTCCATCCTTGGCTGCACCCCCCAGCCCAGCCCTCACTGTGCAGGGAGAGCCTCGCTCTCTCACTTCTCCTTCACCGGGTGAGGGGCAGAGTTGACAAAGCTGTCTCAGTTGTGGCCATCTGAGACTTGTCAGCCACTTCTGGTCCCTCCTGTCGCCAGGACCTTCACTGGGCTTCTCCCTGCTCGCCCCAAGCTGCTCCGGAAGCCATCCGCTTACCTCTGTCCTGCCATGCCCTGGACCTCTCTCTGTTTAAGGGCCCAGCGCTTGGCAACTGGCAGAGTGGGGGACCCCATATGGACACCCTTAGCTCCCCTAGGCCCAGACCCTCACCCAGGATCTCCCCTCCCTCAGGAGCTTTCAGCGCCACAGGCGTCAGTCTGTTCTGGTGCCCTGACGCCACATGTCCTTGCATGCAGGCGGGTGCACGTGGGCACGCACACCCTGGTGGCCTCCTCCTGGGCAGAGACCCAGAGGCAAGGCCCAGGCTGCCCTGGGGCCCTGTGCAGAGCTCTGCTGTCCCACTCACACCCCTCGCCCTTACGATGCAGCGCGCACTGGCTTCCGCCAACCTGCACGTTGCCGCGCCTGGGGACTCTCCCCGCCCTGGCTGTGGCCCACGTGATGTGGGAGATGCAGGGGAATTAACGTCCCCCCGGGAGCAGCCCTCGACCAGCGGCTAGTGGGAGTTGGTGGATAGGTTCACCCTCTCTCTACCCGTCTGCGCCGGCCGGCCCCCCTGTCCACAGTGCTGTGGTGTCAGCCGCCCACCCTCCCCGGCCGGCCCTCCTAGCCCAGCCTGACCCCCACTTGCCCTCCCTCTGCTCCCCTTCCCTCGAGTGTGTGCTAGAACCCTCATTCCAAGGTCTGCTTCTGGGGGACCCCAGGCTAAGACGGCACTTAAGGCCTGTCCAGCACCCCCAGCTTCCTACTCCACTGCCTGCTTCTGGGCTCTGCTCCTCCCGGGGCCTGGGACACACTCCTGTCTCCTTTGTTCAAGCCGCCCCCCCTCCACATGGCATCCTTCCCTACGACCCTAACCCATGGCCCGTCTCTCCCAGTAGCTGCCCTCTTTGCAGAGCCACCCCTAGCTAACTGGCCCTGGCCAGACCCCCCTCCTTCCTCCAAGTCCCCTTCCCTCGCCCCTCCCGGCCCTCAGGGGCTCACCCAGCTCCCCATCCTTGACCAGGTGTAAGTGGTGTCAGTTCCCAGCAACACAGCAGCCCCTGAAGGCTGAAAAATGGCCCTCTCTGAGGGCCACCCCGCCCCGGCAGAGTGCCGGCCTTTACAAATGCTGGTTGAAAAGATAAATATTATTTTTCACATCAGCCACGCCCCTCACAGCTGAAACTTGCATCTTCTAGGGGCCCTCGCAAGCCCCACTGGCTGCTGTCCAGTCACTCTGGACATGGGTGGGTCCGGTGGGGGCTGGGCCAGTCCACGCCTGAGGTGTAAGTGATCTGCCGGCCAGGGGCTTGTCCCAAGAGCCACTTGTCCTGCTCCAGGGCACCAGGGCAGAGAGGGGCCTTCTCCTGTCTTTTGTTAGCTAGCGAGCCTGCCCCAGAGGCTGGGGCACTGAAGTTGGCAAGCTGGAGGCCCCCAAGAGCTCTCTGCCCACCCCAGTGGTTCTTGCTCACAGGCTGCTGTGTCCCCCTCCCGGCCTCCATCTTCTCACAATGGGGAAACAGCCGGGGCGGGGCGATGGGAGTCAGGGTATCGTCCACGGTGGAGTAGGGGAAACCGGCCTGGCCTGCAGGGTAGTAAACATCGAAGGGTGCAAGGCAGCAAGGCAGGGCATGTCTGGTGGCAGTGCCACAGTGCCAATGAAGCTCTGGAGGGTTGGGAGTGATTTCTAGTGAAGTGGCCCAATGTCTGATGATGTCTCCAGGCCCCTGAGCACATGGCCTGGGTTCCCAGCGCTGCCGGGCAGCATCCCTGGAGGCAGCTTCTGGTGACTCGGATGCTGTCATGAGAGTTTCCCATGATGCCCCTGCGGCAGCAGCCTCCCCGCAGTTGTTGAGGATAGCTGCAGGACCCAGCGGGCCTTCTTGTGCTCTGGAAGGACGTGTGTGCTGCTACGGGTTTCCGGTTCTCTGTCTCCATTCATTCCCGGTTCCCTTCTTCTGCGGCTCAGCCTCTGCTGTTCCCATGATCTGGACCCTGCTCGGCGGAGGTTGGGGGCAGCCCTCCCAGGCTCTCGGGCCAGCTGCTCCTGGCGGGGAGGGCGTGGGAAGGAGCGGTCGCCTCCACAGACAGGTGGTCAGCGAGCCTGGCCATCCTCCCCGGCCACAGCTCTCAGGGGGCCGCTCCACGGCCCCCCAGCTCAGACTGCCGTGGACTGCTTGATGCTGTGAAAGCTGACACGGGTGGGGGACGTGGGGATGGACATGGCGCGGGCCACCCGGGCGCGGATCGAGTGCTTGTCCTGCCACCGGTGCCACCTTTTTCGAACGGCAGAGCGGACCTGTGGGCACAAGGCAGGGCACATCTGAGCCTGGGGCTCAGGGTCCCTCCCTCCCCTGGGCTGCGCAGGCCGCTGCCTGGGGGGGCAGTGCACGGGGGTCCACAGGGCTGGCAACACTCGATGTTGGTAGCATCGCTGATTTGCATGTTTGTTGGGACAATTTTCTCAAGTGCCCCGAGGAAGAGGTACCTTTTTCTAATCCGCACAAAGGCGCTACGCAGCCTCTGCCATGAGGAATCCCTACCCTTGACCCGCACGCTTTCCCTGCCCTTGCGCTCAGGCCTGCCTGGGGTTCCCAGACTCAGTGAGACTGAAGCCGGGGTGTCCAGGCAATGCCTCTGAGAGCAAAGGAGCGGAGTGGGCAGGTGGCGAGGCCCCCACCACAGACCTGGGAGGAGGAGGAGGAGGGAGCCAGCACCCGAGGGCCGGAGGAGGCTCTGGGCAGTCTCCAGTCCCCACAGGCCTCAGCCACCCTGAGCCCAGCCCCCGTGCTCACCTCACTGTTGAGGAAACAGTAGAACACAGACACGAAGAAGCCCTGAGGAGGAGGGACAAGGCTGGTCAAAGGCAAGACCTAGGGCAGGTGGTGTAGCCCCATCCGGCCTCCCCCAGCCTCCTGCCCTCCGGGCCTCTGCCTGGGAGAAGCCCCACGGAGGAGGTGCAGGCCTGGCCCCTCCAGGGCTGGAGGAAGGGGAGGGCGGCTGTACCTGGAAGGATTCCAGGAAGGAGTTGAAGTAGATGAAGACGACCCGGGAGACCTCATCCTCCCCGGGGTTGACGAAGAACAGCATGTACGTGATGCCCAGCAGTGGGAGCAGCACCAGAGTGGCCTTCACGGCCTTCCTGGGGTGGGGGGGGCGGGGCCCAGAGTCACGGCCCAGCCTCTGGCTCAGTGAGGGGGGCCAGGGCTGCAGGAGGCAGGCGCGAGTGGCAGGTCTCAGGAGTGTCTGAGGCGGGGGAGCTGGGACTGCCAGGAGGGACTGCCAGGCCTGGGGGGGGCCTGGGCCCAAAGCCCCCGGGGGTGGGGGAGGCAGGACCCAGTCACCTGTACTGAATGGTCTCAGAGGTGGTGGATGCCCGGAGCTTGGTCATGAGGATGCGGACGATGTTGAAAAGGAAGATGAAATTGATCTGCAATGTGAGCACATGAGCGGGACGTGCAGGCGTGGAGGTGTGCAAGGTGGCCAGGCTCAGCCCTCTCGGTCCCGGGCTCGGAGCCCCGGCTGCTCTCCTTCCTCACTGGTACCTGCGGAGGCCTGGCCCTTGCCCCCTCTTTGGGTGCCACCCACCTCTAGGCAGAGGGGTCTTTCTGTCCACGGTCAGCACTGATGGCACCCCCCAAACCCACTGCGCCCTGTCCCCTGTCCCCACCCATCTTCTTACCAGCAGGACCAAGATCATGGGCCCCTGGTAGATGTAGTCGGTGTACACACCAGGCCGCTTGCCAAACCAGCACCTAGAAGGTCACAGAGGGAAAGAGAGCAGAGGAGGGTCATCTGGGTCCATGTCAGTGGCCTGGGGGAAGGGCGATGCTCGGCCAGGGTGGGACTGGGGCTGGAAGCCAGGATGTGGGTGCCCCGAATCCAACCCTGGCAGGTCAAGCCACTCGATCCCACTGCAGTCCCTCAGGTGTCCCATCTGCAGGAGGACAGCACCCTCTGTGCAGAGATGTAGAGCTGGAAGCAGGCACTGCGGCAGGGAGGATACGAGGGAGACACTGGGCCAGGAACAGGCCCCACACGCCACCGCTGTCTCCTTCCCCTGGCGGTGCCCTGGCAGTGGCCGAGGCTCAGCACGCCCCTGGGGTGCTGTGGGGGAGCAGCACACACAGTGGCACCCAACAACAGTTAGCAATCTGCCTGAGTCCGTTCACATGCAGCCCCATCGACCTTAAGGGGGAGACTTGCACAGGTCCCACCTGCCTCGGGTGGCAGCATCGCTTTGTATTTTCCCACGTTTCCCTCCAGCAAGCCCCAGGGAGGTCTGGGGAGTGGGTGGGGACGGGAAGCCCTGTGTCCTTGTGGGCAGTGGCGAGATCTCATGGTGCCTCCATAAGCCAGAACTTGGGATTTTTATGTGAAACTTTTTGACTTTATAAAGGTTGGCTACAAAATCAAGTCTTCTGAAAACACCATGTAGGCCAAAGGCAGCTGTTTGAGGGCCCGATCCAGTCCGTGGGCCTCTGGTCTCCAAGCTCTGGCTTCTCACACCCAGGCCTCTGCTGTGCCGTCAGCAGCTCACCACTAGGTGGGGCGTCGGAGCCGCTCAGACCCACTTTCTCCTCCAGCCCAGGAAGGCTCTTCCCTCCAAGACACCGTGCACGAGTGCGTGTGCACACACAGGCACACACATGCACGCACACAGCAGGTTTCTGAACCTTCCACCCCTCCTGTACTCTCTCTCTCTCACACACATACACATACACACACACACACACACACCTGCAGGCACAGGCACCATCACCAGGGTTTCCGAAGCTCCTGTCCTGCGGTGCAGCCTCCCCGCCCCACTGGGGACCCCCACCTGCCCACTGTGCACAGGTGGTGAGAGCAGCTTCATCAGTATGGAAGATAATCTTCCCAGCTCCACGTGGAGCCCCATGAGGCTGCGGAGTCCCCGTCCCTTCTGTGGGGGAGGAGAGGGTCCGCCACTGTGATGGAGGCTGCCTGGACCCCCAGTCAGAAAAAGGGTTCCTGAGAACACTTTTGTGGCCAAAAAAGATCCTGGTGCCTCCCTTGCCCATCTATGTCCACCTTCTCTTTCCCTCTCTCTCAGTGGTTTTCAATCTTTCTCAATTTTCGATGCACATTGGAATCGAAAGGTACTTTTTAAAGCTTCCCAGGTGACTCCAATGTGAGCCAAGGTTGAGAATCACTGCAGCAGAAATCAAGTTTTCAGGTGTGGTTGGGGACACCTGAATCCATTTTATAAGGCACCACAGGGCTTCAGAGCTGGAAGGAGCCTCTGAGATCATCTGGATCAGTTTCTATCGAATTCATGGAATCTTTTGTTAAAACAAGTCTTAATATTAACAGAACACATTTAAATTGCATTTACTCTGTGTCAGGCACTATTTAAAGGCTGAATATATATTAACTCATGTCACCCCCACAACAACCCTTTGAGATAGGTACTATTACCATTTTACAGATGAGGAAACTGAGGCACACTGAGTAATCAGCTATTTAATGATGGAGCCACAACTCAGAGCCTGCACAGTCTGGCTCCAGACTGTCTCTCGTGTGAGCTCCAGGCAGATAAAGGACACCGGATCCCACCTGTCCAGCCCCCTCGGAGAGGAGGGACCCTTGGACTGAGTCCTGTCCCCAACTCCTTCCCCTTATAGATGCAGAAACCACGGTCCTGATGGGGAAGCAGGTGTGGCCCAGTCCTAGGGAGTGTCAGCAGAGCTGGGCGGGGAGCCAGGGCCTGGAGGTTGAGAAGCAGAAGCAGGTGACTTACTTCTCATTGTCGTAGTACAGCTTCCCGATGGCCCAGGCCACAATGATGGGGAAAGGCACACCTGGGGGAGAAAGAGGGTATCACAGAGCCCCTCAGCAGGGCCTGGGGGATGCCAAGCCTAGAGGACCCCAGTGCAGTCCAGGGTCAGGGGGGTCAGGGGTTACTGGGGTTGAGCTGGAATCACGCGCCTCCTACCCCCAGTGACGGGCAGAGGGCCATGGCGCACCCCGCCATCCCAACCCGGGCTCCATCTCAGGTCCCCAGCCTGCTGGCCTGAGGCCAGGTGAGGAGAGGGCGGGCGGGGGCGGGAGGCGGCCCAGCTCACCCCAGCCGATGCAGATGAACATCCACTTGCGCAGCCGGTCGGTGGAGTAGGTGAGCACGATGGCCGTGTGCAGGTAGCAGCCCTCACCGAACATCCAGAAGAAGGTGGTCACGTGGAAGTAGTTGTAAGCGGCTGTCACCAGCCTGCACCAGCCCTGCCACCCCCAACCAGAGCTGATGATGGAGGAGGGGCAGCACCCACCCAGGCCTGGGGCCTCCTCTGCACAGGATGGGGCACACACACCCTGGTATCCTGTCCCTGGCCCGTGGGCCCAGCCCCTCCCCTGCAGGGGACCCCCTGCCGGGCCCTCCTCTGACCTGGGTGTGGCCCACCCCGCGCCCCGACAGGACGCACCACATTGCTCTGGTGGACCCTGGGGCTCATGGTGAGCTGCACCACGAACCAGGTGGCGTTGCGCAGGATGAAGGCTGAGATGAGGTTCCAGTGGATGATGTTCCGCAGGCACCGGATGCTTCTGGGCAGCGGAGCGGGCGGATGACGGAGAGACAGGAGGAGAGCAGATAAGGCACAGGCCGCCAGCGCTGCTCCAGCCCACATGTAGGGATGGGGAAACTGAGGCAGAGCAGGGCTGACTGGCCAAGTCACATGGGGAGGTGGCAGCAAGGCTCTCTTGATGCTTCACGGGGCCCTTCCCACCTGTGGCCCACCCAGACGTAAGCTCCTGAGGGCAGCGCCTGGCACACGGCCCGTGCTCCCTGGACCAAGGCTGCCTGCTACCTGCCAGCTGCCCCCAGGGTGCCCCCCACTCCCTGCTGTCACAGGACGGAGAGTCAGAGCATTAGTCCTGCTCCCACTGCCCCCTGTCCCGACCCTACCACCTGCGTCCTCAGCAGTGCTGGGACCCAGGTACTTTCAAACCTAAAAGCGGGTGCCACTCTATGGAGCCCCACTTCCAGGGCTCCACCTGCCTGGTCACCCCAAAATGGTGCAGCCCAGCCTGGGTGTGGTGACACAAGGCGAGCCTGGGCCCCCTCCCTGCCCACCCTCTGCCCCAGCAGCTACTGGGGAGGAGCAGAGCGGCTCTGCCAATGGTCCCAAGAGACTCCTGCATATGCCAGCCTCCCACCGAGGGGAGGGCAGGGCGCCCCCTTTCCAGCATCCCCTCCCCAGAGCTGCCCCTGCATCTACTTCTCCATCTGCTCAGGGCGGGCACGGGAGGAGGCAGTGCAGGGCCCTCTCACCTGAGCCGCAGAAATAGGACAAAGGCCACCAGGAGGGCCAGCAGGGAGATGCAGTGGCCCAGGTAGTTGACGATGACAGCGACATGGTAGTGCACCTTGCTCTTTTTCTGGAGCAGGAGAGAGGGGGAGAGGTGAGGCTCCCACACAGCCACAGCCCCCTGCCCACTGGATGTGAGCGGCTCTACGAGGACAGCGCCGGGGGTGGCCAGGACGGAGCGGGTAATCGTCACGGTGCCCCCTGTGCGGAGGCCCTGCTGTGTGTCAGGCATCGCTCTGCCGGCCTCCGCAGGCATCGGCGACCACAAAGTCTCTCCAGGATGCATGACTCAGCCCCGGGTCCTTCCCGTCCCTGGGCAGGGCCTCTGCATGGAGTGAACGGGGTGCCCTCCCAGGACTATCACAGATTCCCCAATTTTATTCCTTAATTTAATACACTGATGTAGGCTACTGCCCTCCACTCTCTAATCATCTTAAGCTCCAAGAGTGATGAAGCCACTTACAGAGGATTTTCGTATCTGTTATCTTCTTAAACCTCAAAGCAACCCTGCCAGAAGAGCTGAAAAGGCATCTGTACCTGATTTCGCAGGAAAACAGACCCAGAGGGAGGTTGACTCTCGCAAGGTCACCCAACTTCAAAACTGCCTCTTACCTGCACACGCAGACTGGCAAGACGCTAAGGCTACAAACAGGTCCCCAGTCCATAAGGGGTGACTGGCCGGTCCCCAGTGCCCAGGTCTCTTCAGGCTCCTGCACCCGACAGCAAAGCCACCATCCACCCTTTTCTAGGTCCCGAGAAGACAGGGCCCAGGAACCCGAGGCGGGCTCTGTGACTGTGTGTGAGCGAGGGAAGGCAGCACGGATGCTGGAAAGCGGCTGGCTTTGAGAAGGGGGGTCCCTGTTGGCACCTCCCATCCTCTCCCTTTCTCGGCTCTAGGGTGGGGCTGAGGATGACAATGCACAGAAACTGGCGACATGCAAGTGCCCAGAGAAGGACGAGCTCACAGCAGCCCCGTCATCCTTCGAGAGCCACCAAAGAGCTCCTGGCCCTCTGCGGACCTTCCTGTCGGAACACAGAATCCACCCAAGTTAGAGCTGTCCCCAGGGATGAGGTCCAGCTCTATCCATCAGGCAGGGCAGAAGGGGCCAAGCTGCCCTGCCCCACTGCCCTGGCTGCTGTGCCCTCGGAAGGGGCGTCCTCACCGGAGACCCTCTTGGGTCTCGCAGGGGCCAAACCCTGTGCTGGGAACTGGTTTTCCCACCAGGGGCTTTCTGGAACTTGGGAGGAAATCACATTAGCAACTCGGGCTTTGGAAGGGCCGGGACCCAGGGAGGTGTAAATGAAGTCAGGTGAGAGAGGGACAGAGAGAGGCGAAGGGAGCAAAGGGTACCCGTCGCCCATGCAAATGGGGAGGGTTCCTAGGCGCCTGGCGGCAGATGCCACAATCCAGAGGCTCCGGAAGATACACACACATCACAGGCTGTCTGGAGCTGGTATTTAATTTCCTTTATTAAATTTTCCACGAATCCATGCTGAGAAGCCCCTGGGTAATGACAACATCTGTGGAGTGTGCGTGGTTCACAGGCCCAGGCTGGACGGGAGGCGCAGGGGTGTGGGGAGCCCTCCGCCGCCACCCACTGCCAGCACCCCCACCTCACCCGTGCCAGGCCGTGTGCTTGGGTCCTTGGGCTGGGGTGGGAGGACTCATTGATTAAGCACCTGCTGTGTGCTGAGCACTGTGCCAGGTGCTTTACAGACGTCACAACTGCCCTCTGAGACTGGTCCTTTCATCCCTGTTTTTCTGGCTGAATAATTGGTCCATGCCACACAGCCAGCAGCTCGAATCGGGGTCTGCCTGGCTTTAAAATCCCTCTTTTCCCTGTCCCCATGGTGCGTTTCTTGAGGGACAAATAGGAATTGAAAACAGAAGCCCTCTCTGAGGAGGTCTTGCTCCGTTCTGGGCTCAGGAGTCTTGGGGGGCCTGGAGGCTCAGGAGGGTGTTTCTCCTCGGAGCCTGACAGGGAGACCTGGGCCAGACCACTCCAGGGGGACAAAGTCTCTGTGTGACTCCCTGAGCCTACTGGCCCGGGCTGGGTTTGAGCCCCGTCTCTCACCTGGCACATGAGCTGATGCTGTCTGAGAGATGGAGCCTGAGAAGACAGCTGGAGAGATGGCAGTGTTACCCCAGCAATGGCCAGGAACAACCTGAGAGGTGGCCACCAACACTCTGAGAGACAAATAGGTCCTGCAACACCCAGTGACACTGAGACATTTCCAGTAACAACCAGAGATGTGGCCAGCATTACCTAGAGAGCCAGCAATACCCTGAGAGACATCAGCCCCCCCTGAAGATGGCCAGCGACACCTGGAGAGAACAGCCAGCAACATCCGAAGGGACGCCCAGTGACACCCTGAGAGATGGCCACTGACAACAGCAGGAGCAGCTGGGACACAGCAGGTCCTTGGGGACCTGACCAGCATCTGTCCCGGTCCGGTCTGGAGACCTAAGACAAGCAGGAGCCCCGAGGAAGGTGGCCCAGTGTGGTGCTCGGCAGCGGCCACTCTGCTGTGCCCTCAATGCCCAGAATCTGGTGAGCAGTCGGTGCCCGGCTGGCTCTGAGCAGATGCTGCGAGACACCATGTGGTCCCAGATGGCCTTGCTGGGGGGTGGCAATGAGACCTCCCTGCCCGGACCCCAAGGCCCCTTCCCGTCCCGAGTCCCACAGCCTCAATCTCACTCCCATCCCTGCTCCCCCCACTCTGCGGGGCGTCCTCTCCTCCAGGATTCCCAAGCTGTTCCCTTCAACCTCCACGGTACTCCAGCCCTGACTCCTCAGAGTGCAGTCCCTGAACCAGCAATGTCAGCATCCCAGAACTGGGGGAAACCTTGAGAAGAGTGGAATCTTAAGCCCCACCCCAGACCCACTGACCTAGAGTCTTTTTTGCAAGAAGCACAGAGGACCCCTAAGCACCTCAGTGTTTCAGAAGCCCTCACCCAACCTCTGTTCCCTTCTCCCCCCACCGTGAGCAGGAGTCCCTTTCATATCCCACCAAGGTGTCCTCCGGGATACGCCCGAGGCCCTGACTCCTCTGTACTGGCAGGGCGTGGGGGAGGAGGACAGAGTGTGAGTGTGGGGCGGGAGTCGGGACCCTGGGGAAGGTTATCACCGTGGAGGGGGATGGGGGCAGGGTGCTGATGCAGGCAGTGGGGGCTGGTGCAGGGTGGTACTGGGGGCTCAGTGCCATCATCCCCTGGGGCCAGGCAGAGCATGGGGGCCTGTTCTCTGGTGGTGGGCAGGTCTCCGGGGCGCCTGGCCTTGGGGTGCCCTCTCAAGTCCCATTTCACAGGCAGACTGCAATACCCCGGGGCGCTGGTGCTTAATTAGGGCTTAGCCCAGGCCCAGAGCTGAGAAACCTGCTACTCACTTAATTGGCTACTTTCCTCTTTGCAGTTCCGGGATGAGGTGAGGAGTCTTGGGAGTGGGGAGGGGTCTGCCGAGGCTGGGGGCTGGCAGAAGGGGACGGCATTTTCACTAATTAAATTAACTGATTACCCAGAGTGCCAGGCACCAGGCCAGCAGGGGCTACGGGGGAGAGCGAGAGGCGGCAAAGCCAGGCAGAGGTGGGCAGGGAGTGGCGGGGGTGGGTGGGTGAGGAGGGGGGTGAGCGTGTTACCCAGACACCCCTGCCCCCGGTGCACATACGACCTCCCCTGACCTCACAGGTGAGATGAGACACAGAGGGGTGGCAGACAGATGGAATGTCCTGCTTAGGCCAAGACGCAGGTCAGCACCACCCTCCCATCTACCAGGAGGCAGAGATCTGAATAACTCTCAGCCATTTTAGGGGACTCAGAGAGGTTACCTGCTCGAGGTCGCACAGCACGTGCGAGCTGAAATCCAAACCCCCAAGCCCATGCTCTTCCCATTGCACTGCCAAAGCGGGGGCTGATGAGGCTGGGGGCACCTAATTCTCTCCCCTGTCCGGGCTAGGGTGGCAGCTGCAGGGCAGGCCGAGAGCAGCAGACCCGCTGCCCTTGAGTCTTGGACGGGCACTGGGGGAAGCGGGGGCTGCTGAGTGCGCCCGCCAGCCAGCGGGAAGGGAGGGGCTGACATGAGAGCAGGAGCGGCTTGGTGAACCGCCAGGACCTTGCCCTGACCATCGGGAGGGGCGGATGCAGGGAGGGGGCTGCCAGCAGCTGTGGCATCTAAGAAGGGGACAGACACCTGCCCCTCTGGGGTGGGGAGAGGGCGGCTGGCGGCCCGACCTCCAGCTGGAAATACATCTGCCTCAGGCTCTGCGGACCCTGCAGGACCATCAGAGCAGAGGCGGGTGTGATGGAGGGGCTGCACACCTCTGTGCCTCCCCCACACCGTCCCTCTGTGGACATCAACGTGGTCTCGAGTCACCGACAGCACTGACCTGCCTGTCTGAGCACAGCCCTGTTTCCTTTCCTCCCACCTCCTCCGCTGTGTGCCAGGCCGGGGGTTTCTCACCCCACCCCCACCTACGGCCATCTCTTCTGGCCCAGCGAAGTTGCCTGACCTGGAACCCCACTTCCCTCCCCAGCCCACGAGGGCACCTCTTCCCCAGCTTCCCAGGTTGGCCCCCTGGGTGGGGGCTTAGCAAGCTGGGGGCTGTCTCTGCTCAGGTTGGACCATCAAGCAGCCCAGCCAACCCCCCTCAGCCTTCAGTGAGCCCAACCGTCTGGCCCGAGGGATCTAAGATGCCAGGCAGCCCCTCACCCTGCGCCCGCCCTGCCAGAGCAGCACCGTGGTCACTCTTTTAGGTTGAACATCGCCCAATCTTTGCAGCTTCCGGAAGGGGACAGCAGAGCCCCTAGAGCTCAGCCACGAAAGGCCAGGAAGCCTGGGGAGGAGCTGGCCAAAGCGCTCAGGGCCAGGTGGGCGCCACAGGTCGGGGAGAGTTGTTGCTTCACACCAGGCTCCTGGCAGCAGGCACAGCAGAGCCCGGGCTCCAAAGCCCGAGGTTCCAGGCTCTGCCTCACTCTGGCCACGTGACCTTGCGTGAGTCATTCCCCATTTCTGGGCCCTCAGTCTCCCCATCTGTAAGATGAATGGGTTGCACTAGATCAGAGTTTCCCACTTTTGCCCCATCAGAAGTTTCCCTTGGGGCAGTTGTTATAATAAAATGCAGATTCCCAGGTCCTTCCTGGACAGTTTGCTCTCTCAGGTGTTAGCACTGGGACCTGTATCTGCACACTTGCTCTGGGTGAGATTCCCAGACAAGCTTGGGAACCTCAAGATGGGAGGGAGGGTCTCAGGTCCCCTCCAACTCAGATCTTCAGGGATGGGATTCTCAGGACTCTCTTCCACACCCCAGAAGCCCAGGCCCCCGGACAGCCCGGGACATCTGCCCTTTGACCCTCACCTTCCTCAGTACCCACTGAGAAAGTGGTGGGAGGTGTGGCAGAGGGGACGGGGGAGGCAGCAGCAAAGCCAGAAGGACAGATCTATCCATGCCATTGCCACCTGTCACCCTTAAGAGATTATTCATTGCAGCACTGTCTGTAATAACTGAAGACTGGTTAAATAAATTATGGCACAATGTGATATTATGCAAATGTAAAAAAGAATGAAGATGCTCTTTATGTACTGATAGAAAACAATCTCCAAGATAGATGATTGTATGAAAAAGCAAGGTGTAGAACGGTATGAATAATATGCCGCGTTTGGGTAAAAACAAAAAAGAATATATATATATAACTACTCGTATATGCAGAGAATGTCTCTGCAAGAACACTTAGGAAATTGGCAACCCGGGGAGGGAATCCAGTGTTTGAGATGGGGTGGGAGGGAGACCCTGTATTCCACTTGTATCTTTCGGATCTTGCAATATCTACTCAAAAACATTTGCATTTTTAAAATGATCTCCAAGGTCTTTTTCAAACTGCACTGCTACCCCCATCCCTGGTTCTGATGCAGCCCCCGTGGCTGGACCTTGACACACACCTCAGGTGCGTGGGGTGGAAGTGGGTGGGGAGCCCGTGACTGTGTCTGGCCCGACTCTGCGCCCCCGGGATGGTCCCATGCATGGTCCCAGCACATGCAGCCGCCCGATGAGCGTGAGCAGAAGGAAGGACGCAGCTCAGCCCTCCCTCAGGGCACCTGTTCCCTCCGCGTCAGCCTCTGGCTCCCCGACACCAACCGGCCACACAGCGGGCATGAAACTCTGCCTTGGGCCCTGGACCCCCTCAGTGCGGGCAGCCTAGCCCGCTCAGCCTCACCTCCACGTTGAGGATCTCCTGGCACTCGGAGTAGTTCACGCGGGCAGCCCAGCTGCCGTTGGCCAGGCACTCCCGGTAGCCATTGTCTGGGAAAAGGAGAGAGAGGCAGTGAGGGGGCAGCAGCGGGCATCTGTCTGTCCGTTCACGTGCCCGTCTACCCGTCCGTCTGGGGCAGCACAGGGGCCTGCTGGCTGGGGGCTGTGGAGTGACGCTGGGGAGAGGGGCTTCCTCTCTGCTCTATCCTCCTGCCTCTTTTTGGGTGTTGTCCCCGAGCGGGTGTCAGTGGCTCCCCTGATGCCTGCCTGCGGGCCACGGCTCTGCCCACCCAGCTGGCACAATCGGGCCCACAGGACTGGCCCGTGGACAGGCTTGCCCAGCTCCTGGGGCTGGTTTCCCTGTGAGCCCTTATGTGGTGGCAGATGACGTGGTGGGTGCTCTTCTGAGCAGTCTCCCGTTTTGGGGTCTTGCCTGATGGGAGAAAGAATGGTGAGATCTCATGAGTCAACTCTCACGAGGCTGGGCATGATCTGATGACGGAAGGGTATGTGGTGACAGCTCACGTGGCAAATCTCAGTGACAGGGTTTCTTCGGGTAGGACCATCCACAGTGGAGGTTTACGTGGGAGGTCCTCACGTGGCAGCTTCACATGAGGGGCTCGCAGGGCAAGTCTTGGGGAAGGTCCCCGTGGTGGCATTTCCCTATGTGGGCCTCATGTCGGAAGGTCGTGGGATGGGAACATCCACCATGGAGGTCTCTGGGACAGAAAATGACAGGCGCAGGAGTGTGCTGGGAGGTATAACACAGGTGGGTCTCACGGGGCAGGTATCTCATCACCGAGAGCCGCCAGGACTGCTGCCGGCCTGCCCTCGGCGCTTGGAGAAGGAGGCGGGGGGTGGGGGGTGGGGGGATGTGCAGCCCCAGCCTGGACTGTGGCCCAGAACCTGTCACCTTGCAAGGAGATGCAGGGGGTCCTGTGGGCCGACATGACGCCTGGCGTTAGGGCTCTGGGAGGGCAGAGCTGCCCAAAGGGTCCCTCACCTCCTTCCTGCCTACCTCCTTGGGCACCAGGGTCCCAAAACACAGCAGGGAAGAGACCGAGGGAATTCTAAATTCCACCTTGTCTCCTCTGCTGGTGAAGGTCGCCCCGCCCTATCCTGTACCCTGCTCTGGCATCAGTGGCTTTAAACATGTTTCCTTGAGTTAATTCTGGCTCTGACTCTAGGCAGCACTGGCTGGAGAGGACTTGAACCCTGAGCCACCTCCCTGAAGCCTCCCTCACTACAGGCTCCCGCTGGACTCGGGCCTGGGAGGGGGCTGGGGAAGCTGCCAGAGTCCCAGCTGCGGGTTCTGCAGCGCCACAGGGGTGCAATACTACAAGGGAGCCAGAGGCCAGGGTCCTGCCCGACTCTGCTGCCGCCAGGCTGTGGGAGTGACCTTCCCGCCCCTTCTCCTCCCTTGTAAGGGGAGGGGCCGGACCCTCCAGCCTGGGAGCTGCCTCTCCGCTGGCAGCACTATGACAGGAGGGAGATGACGGCTGGGGAGGAGAGTTGATGCCCGCCCTCTACCCCCACCCCCAGCCTGGCTGGAAGGCTGCCAGGCCTCCTGTCTCGCCCCCTCCCTGCCCTTCCCGGGCCCCTCTGCCGAGGCGCTGCTCTCACTGCGGCTGCCAGTGGGGAAATCAGGCCGAATGGATTTTTAAAGCTCTGCCCGGCTTCCCTGACAGTGGACCTGAGTCTCAGGCAGCTTCGCGCCCTTGGGCAGAGCTGGCGAAGAGGCTGTGCGTTCTCTCCTAATTGCTAGATGAGGGATGAGCTACCAGAGGGCTGAGGCTCAGCAGCTGGGTTTGCAGGGGGGTCTGGGGCAGGGGGAATCCAGCCTCTGCCACAGGAAGTGCCTGGGACCACAGGCTGCTCTGGATGTCTGCAGAGAGAGGGGCTTGGAGCACAGGTCTGGCGAGAAGGGGGATGGGGGCAATGGGGCAGGCCGGGGCGGTTCCTGCCTTAAGAGGAGAAGCACAGAGTGGTACTAAGAGCCGCCCCCTAGACCCAGACAGCCAGGGTCAAACCCTGGCACCACCTCCACTAGCTGTGCGACCTTGGGCAAATCACACAAGCCCTCAGCTTCCTTACCTGTGAGTTAGAAATCTTAATAATGGCTCCTACCTAAAGGCTGAGCACTTTCAGTTAACATGCGCAAAGGGCTTGAGACTGTCCCTGGCATGTGGGATTAGCTGTTATTTTTTATTATTATTGTCTTGGAGCTGTATTTATATAACCTTGCATGAGATTCAGAACATGTCACTTGTCCCTCTCAAAGAGAGTATCGGTGGAGCTTGCGGGAGGAGTCGCCTTCGCCCAGTGCCCCCCTTGGCATCCCACATGTGGGTGGGGAGCCGGGAGTCCCTCCCAAGGCCGGGTCATCAAGATGGAGCAGCCTCTGATGGGGCAGAAGGGGATGACCCCAAAGAAAGCAGGCCCAATAAGCGGGGAGTCGTTGCCAGGGAAGATGCGACCTCCCTGCCTTTAATTGCTGAGCTGAGCAGTCCTCCCGAAGAATCACGGGAAAAGGGATATTTTTGGAAATGCTTCCCATCCCTTTGAAGATCGGATGCAGCAGGAGGGAGGGCGTTAAGGAAAAGGCCTAGAAGTCCTGGCAGCACCTCATCAGTGAATGAATTAATTAGTGACTAATGATTAGGGACAGCTCTGGGTTCCCACTTGCTACTGATTGCCCGGGCGTGTCTCTCTCCCTGGGTGCGGGGGCAGCTGGGAAGGGCGTCTCCGGCCCTGTCCTGACGTGCTGCCCCCATGTCGAGGGACCCTGGCCTCATCTCCTTTCCTGGGATCATAGAGGGTCAAGTGAGGGAGCCCAGAGACACCTCATGCAATCCCTGTCACCTGCAGGCAGAGAAACTGAGGCCCAAAGAGGCCCGTGCCCAGGGCTCCTTAAGTTACAGACAGAGCTGGGACGAGAACTCAGGACTCCCAGCTGCCACCTGAGGCAGGGTGTGGAGTGGCGCGTGCCCAGGCAATAAGGCCTGAAAACGCCTACCTGGGGCAGGTCAAGTAACCCTTGGGGACGAGCATGGAGGGAGCTCATTGGGGTTGGCCAGGGCGGTGACCACAGAAAGCCTGGCAGGCCCCACTCAAGAGCATAGGCCTGACCATGGAGGCAATGGGGAGTCACAGAAGGGCGGATTCCAAGGGAGAGTGTGACAGGGTCAGATCTAGAACCTTCCGCTGGGGCAGTGGCATTGGGGAATGAGGGAAGGATCAGCAGTGACAATTCTTGTGCAGGTGGAACTGACAGGTACTGGTGCCTCCTCCAGAAACCCCTGATGCACCAGCCCTGACTCTGCCTCCTTCCTGGGAGCTCTAGGACTCGAGCCACAGCATCATGAGTGGAGCAGTGGGAGGGCTCTGGTTCCCGGGTTCTGACCCTGTCTCCAAGCTCTGTGACCTTGGATAGGTTATTGGCCTCTGTGCCTCAATTTCCATATTGTAAAATGAGCTCCACTAATTGGAGGCTGGCCCAAACTCTCCTCTTGGACTGACTCGACCCAGAGGTCCCTCTCCCCTTGTTCCTGTCCGCGTTTCCTCCCCTTGGTCCCCACGCCCCTCCCAGTGTCTCTTCTCCCTCTCCAGGTCCCTCCCATGGCCAGGGTGTGGCACAGACACAGGAGGCTGCTTGATCTGGCTGTTTTAGCCTCCTCCCTGCTCTGACCTCCCCCTCCCCTGCCGGGTCCTCCCACACCTCCCTGGCCATAGCCCCCCAGCCTTAATCCTCTTAATCCATCGGTAAGGGGTTGAGCGGCAGAAGGAATTTGGGCGTTTTCAGCTGGAAGACGTCTTAGAAGCATGTCATCCAGCCCTCTCAATCTTCAGACAAGGGGCTGGGGGCCGTGGGGGCGGGGGGAATGTGCTGGAGGTCACACAGTGAGCTTGGAGCAGAACATCCGGTGTCTATGGTCACCCCTGGTGCCCTCTTGGGCCTCTGAACTCAGGTGCGCAGGTCCCAAGGGCCCACAAAGGAGACCCCAACCCCAGGGAGAGGTGAGGGCAGCTGTTGCTCTCTTGATAAGCAGGGATCGAGTCACCCACGGGAGAGAGCGAATTAATTCTGAGTCTGGCAGGTGGTGTGGCAGGGAGCTGCAAAGCCAGGCAGCGGAGGTGTGTTAGGGGCGAGAGTTGTTTACGTGAGGATCGAGTATCTGAACAGACCCTGGGTCAGTCCTGCCCCATCCCCGCCCCTTCTATGGACCTGGGCTGCAAGTGAGCCCCTGCCCGTGGATCTATAACTCTGTGTCCCCCAGGGCTCGTCTCAAAGCCTCTCTGAGCTCAGGGTTCTCATTCTCAAAGTTGGGCCCGTTCTCATGATCCTGCCCTACCCCACGGCATTGACACAGCTCAAACAGACGAATCTGTCTGCATTTTGTCACCTGCAGACGAAAGCGTCAGACAGACCTGGATGCAAATTCCAGCTGGTGACCTTGGGCAAGTTCTGTAACCTCTCTGAGCCCCAGAGGTCTTAGTTATGTAACGGGTGATAGGGTGATAGCATCACCCAGAATTGTGATTATAATCACTACTAACAAGCACAGAAGGTGGAGCCCAGAGCTAGCCTTTGGCAAAGCAGCTATACCCACAGAGGTATTAGTATTATCGTTATTGTCATTATTATTATTATTTCCCCCACCTCCGAGCTCTCCCCGTCCTGTCCCACCTCCCAGCAGATGGTCCCCTCTGCCACCTTCTTCCTTACTTGTGGTGTTGTAGCGGACACCATAGAAAAAGGCGGGGCAGGGCCGAACCACCAGCTGCCCTGCGGGACTCCGGGGCCAGCAGGTGCCAATGAGGTCCACGGACGCGTTGCACTGCAGTCCTGGAGGAGAGACGGCTGGTGAGGCAGAGCAAGATCCCCACCCCAGGCCCCAGGCAGGCAGGGTACATTCCAGAGTCCTGCCCACCTCCCCGCTGGCTCACACTCACACACCAGCTAGGGACAGGACAAGAGCGATGACCTCAGTGCAGAAATGAGCTTATCCTATGCTGGGGAAACACCAGGGGGAGAAATCGGAATTTGCTACTAAGGCACTAGGGAGCCAGTGCGGATTCCAGAGCAGAGGAAGAACAGAGATGGCTGGAGGTGGTAGTAAAAGCTAAGGTCATGGCTGGCATTTGGAGGAAGGCTGGGCAGGCTTCAGGTCCCCTGCTCTGTAGCCTGAGGACACTTCTCTTAGCCCCTCAATTGGTGATAGCCTGGAGCTCTGAGAGGTCACAGGAACACACTGGAACAGGCCCAGCCAACCACTGACCCGGCCCTGTCACACGTCTCTGGAACCAAACCACATGCACCCCAGCCCTGCAGGGAAGAACCAGCTAAGTGAAGCTGCTCCATCGTCCAGGTAGCCTGATAACCACACTTGCTGAGCAAACACTGTCCTGCGTCTGTGCTGGACCCTGAAACGGGATTCATCAAGGGCACTACACGGGGGAACGGCAGGGAGACACCATCCTGGGGAGTGGAAAGGGAACTGAACTGTGAGTCTGGGCCCATGGCTTCAGACTGGGCTCTGCTACTAATTTGCTGTGTGACCACAGGAAAGTCACTTGTCCTCTCTGGGCCTTAGTGTCTTTATCTATAATAAAATAACATAGTTGAATTAGATCAGAATTTTTTTTTTTTTTTTTTTTTATAAAGTGTCTCAGTCTGTTGTCCGGGCTAGAGTGAGTGCCGTGGCGTCAGCCTAGCTCACAGCAACCTCAGACTTCTGGGCTCAGGCGATCCGACTGCCTCAGCCTCCTGAGTAGCTGGGACTACAGGCACGTGCCACCATGCCCAGCTAATTTTTTCTATATATATATATTTATTTTTTTAGTTGTCCAGATCATTTATTTCTATGTTTTAGTAGAAACTGGGTCTCGCTCTTGGTCAGGCTGGTCTCGAACTCCTGACCTTGTGCGATCCACCCGCCTCAGCCTCCCAGAGTGCTAGGATTACAGGTGTGAGCCACTGCGCCCGGCCTAGATCAGAAATTCTTAATCTCAGTCTACTGGAAGCTTCAAGGGTTCGCAGACACCTTGAATATAATAAAAATTTTGTTATATACATACATATTAATGGAGAGAAGGGCCCATGGCTTTCATTAGATTCTCAAAGGGGTCTGTGACTCAAAAGAGATATAAACAAGCTGAACTAGAAAGAGGATGTCAAAGGTCCCTTCCAAATATTTGCTTTTTGGAGTAGAGTGTGTACGTGTGTTTTGCGACAGCGTGGAGGCCCCAGTGACACTTCAGGAGGGTAGGGAGGGGTTGGGGAACCCCTCCTGAGACTGCCCCTTCTTTCTCTGCCTTTTGATGCCCCTGTCGGCATGAGCCTGGCACACCGGTCCTGTTGAGACCCAGTGTCCCCAGGTCAATAACCTGGAATTGGCACAAGAATGCACAGACAAGGCAGGGAAAGCCGTGGGCCGGGGGAGTGGGGGCAGCTTCTCCGGGCCTGGGCTGAGGCCGGCCTGCCATCTCCTCCCCACATCCCGTCCCCAGTCTCTCAGGAAACAGCCCTGGTTAAATTGGCTTTCGTTCCCTGCTGGACTCAGGGCAGTGCCGGGCAGCACTTGTACCAAATGCTGTTTTTTCTTTCTAATCAAAGCTATTCATAGGGTGTTCTTGCAAATCAGGGCTCTGGGGGCAGAAGCCTTAAAGCCAAGTGGCTTAGTTGAAAGAGAAAGAAATCTGGATTGGGGCTTAATGGCCAGGCGGCTAGAGTGGGCCAAGCCCCGGTGCTGTGCCACGGTAGAGCCTCGGTGAACGCCATCACAGAGCAGTGGTGGAAGCAGCAGAGTGACGCAGCAGGGCCATCCACGCGAGGGCCTGCCAGGTTGGGATCTGGACCTGTCCTGGATCGTGCTGACAGCCCTGAGCCCGGAGGGGCACGTGGCCGCAGGGAAGAGAGGGTAACATTATTATGAACCACGCTGTGTTGTTTCAAAGCTCTTCTTCATCTGTTTCATTTGCTCTGCACACACCCTGCAATGCCATTTCTCCTTTTTACAATTGAGGAAATTGAGGCCCAGGGAAGTTAAGTGACTCTCCCAAGGTCATGAGTCAATGAGTGGAAGAACCAAGACTCACAGGCAGGTGTTTTGGACTCTAACTCAAGTGCTCTTTCGATTATACCACATTGTGTGTCACTAAGGAGTGGGGACAGTCTAGGAGGCAGCAGGACAGAGGCAGCATTTATCCAGGGCTGGCTGTGCCAGACACATGCCAGGTGCTTGGTACATGCCACCTCATTTAATGACACTGCCGTACCTTCCTCAGCGCGTTGCTCATTCATTCACTCACTCATTTGCTCACGGTATCTACCGAGCTAGGCTGGCAGGATTAAACGGGATGTCCTATGGGCACTGTCAACACACTTTCTCAGTCACCGTGGCCTCTGCCCTCCTTCCTCCCTTTCTGGACAGCTCCCCAGCTCCCCTTCTGCAAAGAACAGAGGGCAGGAATGCCAGGTGACCCTAGTCTGTGGTACCGATTCCACAGCACCCACGATGCTAATTCTCCCTATTTTACAGATAAGGAAACTGAGGCCCAAGCAGTCAAACGGCTTATTCCAAGGTACTAAGTATCCGAAGACACTAAGAGGCAGAAATGGATTTTGAACGCTGGTCTCTTGACTTCAGCCCAGGGCTCCTCCCACCGCACCACAGCTGGCCCCAATCCGGACAGCTGTCTCCCAGTATTTGATTGCACCCACTCTGTGCCCCTGGGTCGCTCCGCATCGCATCGCATCGCGGTGCCTCTTTCCTACCCGCCCCCTGCGGCTCACAGAGGGCTGCGCGGAGGTGGCGCTGGAACACAGCAGCGGACGCCAACCTCTACGTTAAGAGCCCAGAAATCTGGAGGGAATGAAAGTCTGTGTGAGACAGGAGGAAAGGGAGAGGCTACAAGAACCAAGAGGAGAAGCCAAAGGAAAAAAGCCCGAGACAGAGATCCCCCTGCCCGCAGAGCAAAAGCCAAGCACACAGGATGGGGCGGGGTCTGGGGAAGGGGTGGAGCCAGATAGGGCGGGGCCAGAGGTGCGAGGGCCAATCCGGAGCGGCGGCCGGGCTCAGCCGCAGAAGTGCTGCCAAACGCGCACTTGCGGAGTTGGCTATGTGGGGTTGGCCATGTGGTCTTGGGGAGCAGGCAGGGGAGGGAGAGGCAGGGAGAGAAGAGAGGAGTGAAGGCAGGGTGGAGGAAGAAGGGAGCGGACCCAGAGGTGGAGGGCAGGGAGGAGGCAGCAGGACAGGGCCTCAGGCAAGTCGGCGCTGCCCACTGGACTTCCCTGCCTGAGACTGCCTCGCGGGCTCGGCGCCTTCCCGCAATGGGCCCTGCCTGCGGTGTCCGCGGCTCCCACACAGGATTTTGGCCCCCCGCCCTGCGGGGAAGGAGGAGAGCAGCGGTCCCGGGGCCTGGGAAGGGGAACTTCTGAGGGTGTGCAGGACTTGGGGAAGGGGGTACCACCATCTGTGGAACACTGCGCTGCGAGGGGCGCTTTGCATTACAAAATTTGTGCTCATTCAACCCACCCAGCTACTCTTTGAGGAGGAGAAAAGCGGGGGAGGGGGGAGCCAAGATGGCAAGGAGAGAGAGCCAGGAGAGAAAGATGAAACAGACACAAGTCACTAGGGGTAGAATAGGGAGAGGCAGACGGGAAGTCCTAAGACGTACAGAAAAGATCATTTCCACGGTGCTGGGGACAGGGAGGGTATCGATCTCCTGGCTGGGAAGAGGAGAAGGCAGGAAGTCAGTCTCTGTGTCACTCAGCCTGGTGGCTACAAGGACCTGAAGGTCAAGGCTGTAGGTCTCTGATTCTTGCATCAGCATCCCCTCCAGGTCCCACTGCCATAAACGCCCGACCTCTTTTGCTCTCCTGGCTGGAGGGTGGGTGTGGGGGTGATATTTTCCCACCTTGATATCATAATTCTGGGATGAGGAACAGTTTGGACCAAAGTAAGCCAGCCTTGCAAACAGTCAAGCCAATTTAGCCGCCAGCAGCACCATGGCTGGGCTGCTGTTGGGAGCCGGCGCCTCCCACAGCGCCCCTCCCGGTGAGCGAAGGTATAGGCGGGGAGGGTTAACGACTTTGCTCTTTATTTAACAAGTGTGAGGCCCTTGTGTCCCTGGGTTCTGCATCTGGGCATTCGACCAACCGCAGATAGAAAATATGTGGAGGAAGAAAGGTGTCTGTACTGAACATATGCAGGCTATTTTTTTCTTGTCATTATTCCCTAAACAATACAGTTTAACAACTATTTACATAGTATTTACATTGCATTAGGTATTATAAGTCATGAGAGATGATTTTAAGTATATAGGAGGATATGAGTAGGTTGTATGCAAATAATATGCCATTTTACATGAGGGACTTGAGCATCTGAGGATTTTGGTATCCAGGGGAGCCCTGGAACCCATCCCCCATGGATACCAAGGGACAACTGTATTTACAACCTAAGAAATGTTCTAGGGGCTGGGGATACAGTAATGGACAAAGTAAATGTCCTGCCCTCATGGTGCTTACATTGTAGTGGGGAGACTGCAACTCTCCCCACACACACACACATCTGTTAACCACTGAGAAATACCATGGAGAAAAACTAAGCGGTGCAAGGAGACAAAGACCGACAGGGTGCTATTTTAGTTTGGTAGTCTCTAAAGTACTAAAATTTAAGCAGAGATCTAAAGGAACGAGGGAGCCATGTGTACACCCAGGGGAAGAGTGTTCTAGGCAGAGGGAACAGTAAGCACAAAGGCCCTGAGGCACACATGTGCTCGGTGTGTCTGAGGAGCTGACATTCCTATCACTCGGTGGCTCAATCCCTCATTCTTAGGGCAGATAGATCCCTTTAAGGGTCTTGCCTGGTTGGGGGCGGGGTTACCCTGGTCACCATGGGCATTCATGTGGCGGATGCGCTGGGGGGAGTCAAACAGGCTAAAGGAATGCATAAAACCGGTCCTGTATCTCCGTTCTTCCCCACACCTGCGCAGAGCAAATGCATGGCACCCACACTCTGGTTGCTCGTGGGAGCACTGCGGTCAGACTGCCCCAAGTCACTGCACGTGGAGGGAAGGGGAGGGGGGAGCAGGGTGAGGGCTCCTACCTGCAGAGCCAGGGTCGGGGGGGGGGAGCCTGCTTTAATGAACAGACAAGAATCCTTTGAAGGTGGCCTATTTAATGCTTGTGCACAACTGGACACTGGTTTCCCCCCAGGTAGGTTGTACAGTCCCTTCCCACCAGGCTTAGGGTCCAGATGTGCTCAGCAGATCCCTCCATGGCAGATCGCTTCAGAGGGAAACTGGCACCTGGCTCCTGTCCCAGTTATGTTGGGTCTCCCTTCAGGGGCTTCTGAATGAACCACGAGGTAGGCGGGCACTTGGCAGCAGCCCTGTGGCTGGGAAGCCCATCCCCCCGTTTGGGTTAAACCCAGGAGAGGGACTCAGCCAAGGCTGCCCAGAGGGAAGCAGCCAGGTGGCCCAAGGACGGCCTCTGAAACACACATTCCTGCCACCCAGACAAATGCACTGCTGAGATGGATGGGCAGGGCCCCTGCCTGGGTCGCCTGGCACGGAGAGGGTGGCAGAGGGCAGGCAGAGAGTCCTGGTCTTTGCTCCACCACGTCGTCGTGGTTGAGCTGCCTCCTCTTCAGCTGGGCGGAGAAGAAAGATGCCTTTGTAGGGTGTGTGATCTACCAGGACAAGTGGATGGGAGCCTGCTGTCCTGTGGGTCTGTGGGTTCTGTTTTTGCATTCCTAGCACCTAGTACAGTGCCAGGCACATAGTCAGCGCTGAGGAAAATTTGGGGCCATGTGCAAACCCAACATGGGTATGGGAAACTGCAGGGGTGACAGTGCACCCCTAGATGACTGCTGTGCCCTGGGCACCATGGCTCTCTGGGTGGCCACATAACGTGGTTCTGGTGGTAAAGTTTGGAATTAGGCCCACTTGGTTTAAATCTTGGGGCCATGGCTTAGTAACTGTGTGTGTTTGGGCAAGTTACTTAACCTCTTAGCCTCAGTTTCTTCTTCTGTAAAATGGGGATATAAACACTTCCTGACTATATTGTTGTAATGACTGAATGAAATGAAAGCACTTAGAATGGTGTCCAACACATAGTCGGCGCTAGATAAATCCCAGCTACTATTAGTTATTATCATTCACTGCCTTACTACTGGAGACAGGAACTGATGACCCCAGGTCCTTGTCAACGCTGATTCCATTTACCTATGATGTTATTAGTTAATAATTCTATTAATTCCTGGCATTGTCATGCTCATGCCATGATTTTAGGAGGCGCTGAGTCTATGATCTGCCACGTGATGGGCCCTCAGCCCTGGGGATCCACCTTCTCTCTGCTCCTGGCACGAGGCATGTATATGAAAGGCCCCCCAAAGGCCCGGCTCAGTGCCAGCTGCCCCGGCCAGACGCCCATCCATCTGTCCTGGCCCCTCCGCCCCACCGTCACCATCTGTCTCTACCAGTGCCATCGGTCTGGGAAGGTCTCAGAGTCGGAAGACAAATGGCCCATTATCAGAGGCCGTTGTGGAGGGTGATGGATCGTGTGCCACAAGCCAGGAAGGGTGGGCCAGGCTGGGGTGGGAGCACGGAGCACAAATCACCAGGGAATGGACACCATTCATCATGGACTGCTGCCTCCAAGGACAAGGGACAACTCATGGCCCAGAGATGTCATTCCTCCTGAGCACAAGCAAGCTGATGGAGCCTGACCAGCCCCAGGGCATGGGGGTGGGCCTTTCCTGCCAGGCTCAGCCTCTGAGTAGGTCTCCTCACCCCCATCTCTCTCCCCCAGAACGCCAGACCTTTGCTTAAGAACCTACTTCCCTGTTCCCCATGGCCCAGCTTAACCAACTTTGCAGCCAGATGCTCTGGGCTCCCAGGACTTCCCCAGGCTTACCATTACTCCCTCCTCCCTGGGCCTGCCACGAAACCCACCTACTGGTCCTTGGTCAACTCTCACTTTGGCTCAGAGCACTGGCTCTTTTCTGCCAGTCCACACTCAGAGTCTCTCTTAAGATTCACCTTGAAACCTCCTCCTTCAAGAAGCCTTCCTGGATTTGCACCACTGCAGTCCTAACCTCCCTGTCACCTCCATTGTAGTGAGCAATTTATGGCCAAGTGCCTTCTATTCATTCCAGCTATACAGTAAGCTCTTTAAACACCTGCCGATGTCACCAACAGTGATAATAACCAGCAGTAGCATGGCACACGTGTTTGTGAAATGCCACGAAACTTAGTGCATTTAATCTCGTAACGGATCCTCGAGGCAGGCATCCTCCCCCGCCCTCAGCTTTATAGTTAGGCAAAGGGAGGCTCAAGGGGGTTAAGGGCATCCCTGTGGCTGCCAGGACACCCTGCCCCTAGCCAGGACACGGCTGAACACCTGCTATGAGCCAGCACAGGAACCCAGTCTGCCTTCTCCAAGTCCTGAGCTCGTTCCTCTACCCCCAGGCCTCTCGAGTGAAGGAACAGCTGGCCGGGTAGCAGCTGCTCCCAGCTGTGGAAACCTCCCGCCCCTGCAGGCCCAGCTTCAGGAATGAATGCCTCCGTCTCCCTGCGAACACGCTGTGTCTATTTCTCCGCTGGTGCATGTCTTGCACTCTGCCTCATAGCACGTGCACGTGCGGACTTGACTCCCGGACCAGACCGGGGGCCCCTCTTTGCTCGCCCTGTGCCCTGCATGGGGCCTGCTGCATAGTAGGTGCTCAATTGATGAGCTGGAATGACTTAAGGAGAGACTTGAAGAGGAAGATAAACTCCCAAAGACAACGAGGGGGCCTCTCCGGTTTTGCCTGGCAGCAGCCGTCCCCAGGACCACACCAGAAGTTAGAAACGGCGTGGCCTTGGGAGCCCAAAGATCTAGATTTGGGTCCGAGCCATGTCACGTACTAGCTGTGCAGTCCTGGGGGAATTATGCAACTGTGGCTCAGTTTCCTCATTTGTGCAAATGTCAGGTTTTAAACTCCCGTGAGGATGAAAGAAGATGATTCTACAAAAGCACTGTGAGTGGCGAGGTTACACAGGTATTAGTAATATTTGCAGTTACACAGTCTTTTCTATCCGGGAGGCGCAGAGCACGGTGTCGGAGGCCACACCCAGAAGCTGGGATGCCCGTGCCCCACTCGTGACTCTGGCATTTACTAGTTCTTCTCTGTGCCTCAGTTTCCTCATGCGTAAAATGAGGGTAACAGCAGCTACCGCCGAAGGACACTGTGAAAACTGAGTTAACTTATCTCGTATCTGGAACAGCGGCTGGCACACGGTTAGCACCGGGCAGTATTCCGCTCCGGGCATTTTTAGCAGCAGAAAGCAGCGGCCTTTCTTCCTCACCTTGCGCCTCCCTGAGCCACAGCCCAGCAGCGAGGGCTGAAACGCCATCCCCTGGTGCCCACCCTAAAGCAGGGAAGATAGCCACTTGGCACACACGCTGCAGACTCCTCCTGTGCCCACAGCAGATGCTGTTAACCAATCGCAGCTTTCTTTCCCACCCAACTTCAGGATCCTTCTCAACACAGCACCCATGGAGACATGAAGAATTGCTCAGAGCCCTGGAGAGAACATCTCCCTGCCTCTTGTCCTTTAAGGCATGGTCTGTGTGCAGGCCCTCGGAGACCTGGGGCAGGGGGCACTATGGAGGCTTGGAATCTTGATGGGCGGGGTTGGGGGGACTCACCTGAGATGTTGCTGGCCAGAGACAGGCTCTCACAGTGCTGGTCCTGGAGGGAGGCGGACACGGGGTTCAGCCCCAGGAGGAGAAGGGCCTGTGGGCACAGGGAGGTGAAGGACGTGGTTAGGCTGATGCCATGAGCAGTCTGCACTGCAGCTTCCTGCCCCCCCTCCCGTCCCTGCACATATCCAGTCTCTGCCCAGACACTCGCCCCCGATCTCCTCCCTCCTCCCTGCAGGTCCTCTCTGCCTGGAAGGTCTGGAGTTGCTCCGCTTATGGAGGGGCCTGGAAGGGACACTGATAGGAGAAGGAGCCCGAGCTGAATTTTGT
This sequence comes from Avahi laniger, assembly GCA_963575035.1. Classification (NCBI taxonomy): domain Eukaryota; kingdom Metazoa; phylum Chordata; class Mammalia; order Primates; family Indriidae; genus Avahi; species Avahi laniger. The sequence continues at coordinate 32,175 of CAUYSK010020555.1, forward strand.
CCCCGGGGGATGGGGTGCTGCAGGAGGAAGCCACCTCCAACCCCACGGGATCCTCAGCATGGCCCAACCGTGTCCAACACACACACACACACGCCCCGCACCGGCCCGCCGAACACCAAGGGCTCACAGACCCTCATTAGAGCACTGCCTCTCCCTGCCCCCTTCCCCCAGAGCTGGCCTCTTGTTAGTGCTCTGCTTCCTGAGCTCTCCTCCCCGCCTGACTAATTACCAGTCACTACAAATTGCGCCTCGCTGTTTATCGAGCCCTTTTACATCTGCAAGGGCACTTAATTCTCCCGGGGGCTGGCATGGCTGTCCCTATTTGCAGATGAGGACACTGAGGCACAGAGAGGTCAGGGACAAATGTGTCTAGAAAAATAGCTGCCCTGTTCCAGGGAGAACCTTTGCCCTTTAACCTCCCTGAGGGCTCTGCGTCACTCTGAGTCCAGAATTTCAGCCCAGTTGGGAGGAGATGGCATGGGCCCCACGCCTGGAGGCCTGCCCCTTCTTCAACTAACACCCCCTACACAATCGCTGTGTCCCCTTCCTTGAGGTTGCCACCTTCCCTGTGGAATTAGAGTCAAAATAAAAAGAGCTGGTATCCAGCCCCCAGTTTCACTGTGTTTCCCTGGGCAGGTTACTTGACTTCTCTGTGCCTCAGTGTCCTCCCTCTCAGGCTTGCATGATGCCACACATGCTCCGTGAGGGTTGGGATTTTGTTTCGTTCATTGTACTCAAATTTGCTGAATAAATTAATGAATGACATTGTGTTTCTGTTATACAACAGGCACTCAGTAAGGAAGTGTTGACTGATTTGAACTTGGTAGTTTTTATTTAGTCGTGAGTTGGAGGAGAGGCAGTCTCCCCTGGGATTTGACTGGCAAGGGGTTAAGAGGCATGGGTGAGGGTCAGGAGAGGGGAGCCTTCTAACCTCCTCCTGCTGTGGGGACCCGAGTGCTCGGTGGCCAGCAGAGCTCCCAGGCAGGGAGCCTCACGGGAGGCTGCTCTCCTCATCACTGCCCTGCTCCTCTGTTTTTTCTTCCTGGGGTCCCCTCCCTCTGGCCCTCTCCTGGAGCCCCCAGCAGGGGGTCTCAGCCCCCACTTGTTCCCATACCATCTGCAAAATTCACTGCAGCACTTCAGACACTGACTCTTAGCTCTGTTTTAGGATTACACAGCAGGAAAATGGGACTGGGAGAGAGGCAGGGCTCATCCAAGTCCCTCAGTGAGCAAGTGGCTAGTCTTGCGTCACGGCTGGAACCAGGGTGATGACCAGCCCAAGCAGCTCTCCTGCACAGCGCTGGGACTCTGTGGGGTGAGTGCAGAAGTTAAGGGGGCATTAAAAAACTTAAGTAGTCAAGATAGGTACTATTTTAAAGCACATTTTTTTTTTAGAGACGGGGTCTCACTATGTTGTCCAGGCTGGTCTCGAATTCCTGGCCTCGAGCAATCCCTCCATCTCAGCCTCCCAAAGTTCTGGGATTATGGGCATGAGCCACTGCAGAGGAGTGTCTCACTGGCCTCTCCCTAGTCAGGCCCTGCTCTTCCCAAGCTGGACTCCTCCCCTTAGAAGCAAACTGACCTGTCCTTTTCCAGAGGCCAGTTTTCCCTGCTCACCTGCCAAGGACGTCCTCCTCATCCTACCCCACCCCCACTGAGCCACCCCCCTTGGCCGGTACCCACTGCCTCCCTCTCCTGTCCTAATGCTGAAGGCAAACGCTGTCCTCTCTCTCCACCCCTTTCCCAGGGGTGGTGGAGTCCCCACTTCTAGGCAGAGCCTGGTCCCGCCCCCTCCCCCTTTCAGGAAGCCCCCCCACCCCATGACTCGCTGCGTCGTCCTCTCAGTGCCCGCCCGAGTCCTTAGTGGTGGTGTTCACTCCATTCCCTTGCTGTCGCAAGGGTCTCTCTGCTGTCACTGGACCAAGCCCCAGATTTTAAAGACACCCCAAGCCCTGCACCCCCATCCCCTGCTTGGCACGCGGGACACTCAGGAAAACAGCGCTGGGGTTGGCTAACTCGCTCCTGGACTCGGGAGTGATTATAACAAACTCATTCATCGCTCTGGCCCCAAGGAACTTCCAACACTTTATTAATCAGTAATTAAACTTCACAGTCTCCAGAGAGATAAAGAAATATCTTTACCTCATTTTCCAAATGAAAACGCAGAAGTAGAGAGAGGAGGAAGCCACCAGGCCAGCCACGACTCTCGCTAGCTAAGCAGGAAGCAAAGCGTCTTCCTGACAAAGCTGCTCTGCTCTCTGGCACAGTCAGCAGGGACCCAGGCTCTGTCCTGTCCTCAGAGAGGGGCAGCGCCGCTGCCGTGGCCAGAGGCCCCTTCTAGAAGGGCACTAGGAATCCCTGCCGCCTGCTTCTCATCCCACTCCTTCCCACGCCACCTCCCAACACACACACACACCCCAAACTGGGGCTCCCAGAGGCGCAAGCAAATTAAACAAACTGGAAACACCCTATGCGGAAGTATCAGCCGCACCGCCTGGCATCCCAGCATTCCCCATCTAATCCTTAAGCCGTGCTGGGGTCTTTCAGTTCCCCTCGGAGGCACATCAGGTTCTATGCACAACCCATTACTTCTCATCTCCCATCTCCTGCCTGTGCTCACGATTCCGCCCCTGCGGAGTCCTGCCCCTCCCTGCCCTGTTCTTGGCGAACTCCGCCGTCCTCAAACAGCAGTTCCAGGGCCCCTCCCCTTGGTGGCACCTGCCCAACCCTCCACAGCAAAGCAGCTCAGTTACCCCTTCAAGGTGCCCCTTGTCCCCGGCGCACTCCGTGCACACGCTGGCGCCCGTGTTCCCGCGTCTCACAAACGGAGCCCTTGGACTAGTCCCGAGTGCTGGGAAACCACCTCCGTACAAAGCACTTACGATCCAAGGCTCTAATTAGATGGTAAATATACAGGCCAGAAGTTATTATTCTCGCATCCTAATGTCCTGGGATTCACAGCAGAGCAGAGCAAATCTAGACTCATCATAAAACCAAACCAAATGCCGCAGGCAAAGGGCTGGTCTGTCCTTGGCCGCCTATAACCCTGACACTTAACATCTCTTTCTTGAATGTGATGGCTCACAAAGCCATTTCCTACCAACAGAGGAGCGGTGTTGCATTATGCAAAGAAAAATGCTTCTTAAAATTCCCAGACAAACCTTTCCTCTCAGGAAAGGTTGGCTCTGTGGCAGAATCTGCGCCCGCCCCAGCTCTTGCTCCGCGGAAGGTTTGCAAGGGCTTCTGGCTCTTTCCTGAGTCACACTTCCGTGAAAGCCCGGAGTTTTCCTGCGCGTTTCCTGCCATCATCTGCCGATCTCCTCTTCCATGTCCGCTACGGTTTTCTTTCTCCACCGACAGGCAATGGCTGCACTGGCAGGAACAGGCCCCAGAGTTTTAGGGAAGTTGTTTGTTTCCTCTTAAAACTGAAAATCCTTAATGGGAGAGGCAGGCCGTGCGGAGACCCCGCAATTCCTCCTCCCCTGCACCCCGGCCCCAGCCGCCGGCTGTCCTTTCAGAACCGTCTGACACACCGAGTTCTTGGGACTTCGTGAGATTTACCACTTTCCAGCTAGCAGAGAAAACCTAACTCGCCAGCTGACGCCTGGCTTCTGCACGCCGCCCGGCAGCCCTGAGGCCTGAGATGAAACTTGCACCTCGGCTACAGATCTCTCCGCTGGCCAAAGAGCCAAACCTTGAAGGTTAAGTCTGAGGCCAAGGGGGTGCTGCAGCTCGGTTACTGCACATGCAAGGACTGTCCGAGGATCCCGTGGGTCCCTGACGCGGAAGGAGAAGCAGATGGGACAGGTCTCACGCTCCCCACGTCAAAGCAGGGGTAGTAGAGGTGCCCAAAGTAACAGAACTGTTTTTAGCCGCAGAGTGGGAGCCAGGATCCGGTAAGCAGGTGATCCGTGTCTGCCTTTCAAGTAGATGGAAGATGGAGGAGTGGGTGGCACCTTCCGGCCTGGCCAGGCCCAGGTCAGGGCGGGGCGTTGGCTGGGCTCTGGGGGCTGCCCGCACCCCACGCTCCAGCCAGCACAGAGCGAAACTGGAATGGAAGCTGCCATCCCGATTCCCAGTGTGACTTTGGCATAAAGGTTAATCACACCCGGAAAATGCTTATTAGAGACCATAAATAACCACATCACTGAAGCTCAGTTTGGTCTTAAAGGCACAAAAGTGCAATTCCCTTTGATGGGATAATTTGGAGATTAACCCTTTGTGGGAGTCCTGAAGAGTCACCATGGGGAGGCAGGGGTGGCAACGGGGGCCTTGCTCCTAAAAGTTCCCCAGGGGCGAGGAGGAGGGGCCCTACCTCCCTCCTGTCATGGCCGGTGGTTCCAGGGTGATCCTGCAGGGAGATTCCGCGCCCTTCTCCTGGGTTCCCCGCCCAGTCCTGCCGCTGACTGTGCGACTCTGGGTGAGTCACCTGAGCCCTCCGGGACTCACCTTCCCCATCTGTGAAGCAGGGACAGAGGGGTCTTTCTTACCCACATCATGGGAATGCGGACCACCCTACAGGTGTCAGCAGGAACATTGTCACAACTTGGCTGCTCTGGGCCCCCGTGGGATCCTCCCCGTGACCTAGAGGCTGGGCCTGGCTGGGCTCCCCCCTCCCGCCCCATGTCCCCCTCCCAGCCTTTCCCCACCCTTTGTCCTGCTGTTCTGCTTCCTCTATAAGCTTTCCTTCGGGAAAGAGTTTTTCAGCTTAGAAAGAAACTTGTTTTTTTGTGTGTGTTTAAAACCACCAGATTTAGTGATGTCTCCAACCCCCTTGCTGGACTGGGATTCTACATTCAAGGATCCCACAGCTAAGTACAGGATTTGGAAACAAGGAAAGGACATCGGAAGAGGTGGAGAAGGAGACACACAGACACACAGGACAACAGCAGGACAAGGTGCACACAGCTGAGCCCAGGGGACCGCGGAGTTTCAGGCAGGGCCGGCTTCCCGGGGGCAGTGGGCTGGAGCATGGGCAGAGCAGACGCGACTGGACTGTCAGAAAGAGCGAGAGGCCTTCTGGGCCAGCGGAGGGTCCTGAGCCTGTGGGGGTGGGGCCAGTAGAGAGGCTTGGACACTGGGCTGAGACGGATCCCCTAGGCCTGGAGTGCCGAGGTCGACTCCTGAGCAGTGGACTACCTGAGCTTACCAACGTCATTGTTTCCCAAAAGGGGAGATGAGAGCTCAGAGTCCGGGGGTGCCGCTGAGGCAGTTCAATAGGTCAGGGATGGAATTGGGCCTTGTCGCCTTCCCTGGCTTGGCAGACTTTGGCAGGCCCTGACTCCCCAGTGTGGCCAAGATCGCAGCCCTCCAAGAGGCAAGGCTGTCAGCCCGTGGTGCCATCCGCTGGCCAAGTTCCTGAGGTCGAGTCTGCATGCACCACAACCCCAGTCTCTGACCATTCTCTTTTTTTTTTTTTTTTTTGAGACAGTCTTGTTATGTCACCCTGGGCTAGAGAGCAGTGGCATCATCATAGTTCACTGCAACCTCCAACTCTTGGGGCTCAAGAGATCCTCCTGCTTCAGCCTCCTGAGTAGCTGGGACTACAGGCACACGCCACCATGCCTGGCTAATTTTTCTATTTTTTGTAGAGAGGGGGTCTTGCTCTTGGCTCAGGCTGGTCTCAATACTCCTGGCCTCAAGTGATCCTCCAGCCTCAGCCTCCCAGAGTGCTGGGATTACAGGCGTGAGCCACCACCGCGCCCGGCCCTCTGACCATTCTGACTCCCCTTTGTCCTGCGCTGTGTTCAGGTGTAGCCAGATTTAAGCAAAGCCGAGAGAAGAAAATCTAACTGTGAAAAAGAGAAGGGTTCATAAATCAAGATTTCTTTAAAAAGCTGGGTCCCCCACTGCATTTAAAAACTAGGATCTGGTTTGCAGAAATAAAACACGTGCAACAAACACGTGCCTGTGCCTGCAGGCTTCTGTCTGCAGTTACGGGCTGAGTCCGGGAGAGGGGCAGGCCCTGCAGGCGACTGCGCGCTTTCTGCAGGGCACAGGGGTGCAGAGCCGGGTGGAGAGTGGGGGCTAGACTGTGAGCTGTGCACCAGCAGAGCGGGACCCTCAGGGGGTGCATTTTTCCAATCCACCCAGAGGTGCTCTGGAGACCATCAGCCAGAGTAAAGCTAGACTAGGGACAGAGGGCGCCAGAGCCCAGAGTTCCTGCTCAGCTCTCTTAACCACCCAAGACTTTTGTTCCCCGGAGCAGCCTCTTCTCCCTGTCCTGACCAGGGCCTGGTCCTCCTGTCACAGCCTCTTCCTGTGACAGCCACTACCTGTCCCCCAGCTCGAGGCAAAGAGCTGTACTTCCCCCCAAAGTGGGTGAGCAGTGAAAGATTATTCCAGGCAGACGAGAAATAATGTATTGTTCCATTTAATTAACTTAAATTGCTGTTGTACGGAGCAGAAAAAATGGAAAGGAAAATCTCCTGCCTACAGTTAAGGGAGGGGCAGGCTGGGTGTTCCCCGAGCCTGGGCCTGGGCCCTGCCCCACCCCTGCTCCTTCATTCCTCCGCCCCCTGATAAGGCCTCGCAGCAGGGCCGGACCAGTGGGCCACTGCTTCACCCACCCCAGGGACAGTGAGGGCCATGAGACCCCCACCGAAGTTCACACGTGCCCCTCCAAGCCCCCAGATGCACTGTTTGCTTGGGTTACAAGCTCCCTGAGGGCAGGGCCTGTGTTTGGCCGTGTTTGCACGCTCAGTGGGGCCTGATACAGAGTAGACCCCAACACGTGTTTCTCGAATGAACAAATGGCTGATGGAGCAAATACACGAACAGGTGGGTTCCCCCTCTCTGCCCCATTTGACCATGGGGTCCCACAACGACTCTCACCAGGATATTTTTACGCGCTCACTTCCTGTCCCCATCTTCCTCTCTCTTTTTCTCCTACCCAGCAGGAGGTCCCTCCTGGGGTGGTCCTGCTTCCTGCAGTGACCCCCACCGTGGGCTCCAGAAGGGTGCCCTGAAGGAACGGGCACTCCAGGTGGGGAATGTGGGACTGGGATCCTGTTCTGACTGTGACAAACTTGCTCTGTGACTGTGGGCAAGTCACTTCCCTGCTCCCTCGCCTGCCTCAGTTTCCTCATTTGTGAAGGAGGAGGCCCCTGCGTGCTCTATGTTCCTTTCAAATCTGACTGTGCTCTGGCTCCAGGACTTACAGGAGAGCAGAAAATCAGACCTCTAACTTTGGGGCCAGAGAAATCCACCTTGGAATCTTTTATCTGTCCCTTGTTACCTGTGTGACCTTGGGCAAATCACTTAACCTCTCCAAGCCTCAGTTTTCCCATCTGTAAATGGGGCTTAGAGGGATAAAATATTCATAACCCAAAGTTCATATTCAACAATATGGTGCATTTAAAACAGCATGAGGCCATATACAGCACAAATGGTGGTGATCACTGTTACTCGAATCTGTGCACGATGCTCCCTTCGAGACTTGGCCTCTCTGCCCAGAAGTGCTCCCTGACTGGTCCTCTGCCCACCCAGGGCTCACACACCCACTTTCCACCACCCCGTGTCCCATGACCTGCCACCTACACAAGTGGGGTGTGCGTCACCTCTGATGGTGCGGGCTTGCTGGGCACGGGGCGGGGGGTGCCCAGGAGCTACTGTGCCCATCTTGCTGCCTTCCTGGCGCTCATGCTCTCCCCGTCTTGGTATGAGTTGCTCTTGGGTTCACTCACTGATACGTTCTTACAGCTCCTGCCTTCTCGGCCTCCCTGTCCCCTCCCACCCATCTTTCTCTCTCCCTGTCTTAACCTCCCTGTTTGTCTCCATCTTCCCTGGCCTCCACTTCCCTCCCGCCCGCCCTCCCTTCTTTCTTTAGCTTTGCCGAAGGCTTGCACAGTGCCAGGCCCTGTGAATTTTCTCAACCCCAAGAAGGTGGAGGCTTTATGGTCTCCCCACTGTACAAACGGCAAACTGAGGCGTACAGAGATGGTGGCTTGCCCGCAGTCGTGACCACAGCAGCAGCAGCGACGGCGACTGGAGCTGCGTTCCTGCCCCGGGCAGCACGGCCTGTTTCCCTGCCTGTCCTGCCTCCCTCTGCCTCCGTCCTCCTCGTGACATGCACGGATCCTCCACGAGACACGTGGGTACGGGTTTCCTTTGCCTCTTGAACTCTGGCTCCTGGCTGGAAACTGGGGGACAGACACCAGTAGGACCCCGTCAGGGACTCAGGCAGGGCTGAGTTCGGTTCTTCAAGAGGACGGGAGCCTCGCCCGGGGTCTGATCCAGCCCCTGCCCCTGGGAGCCACTCACAGCTGTGCGCTGTGGCTGGGAGCGGTGAGCGGCTCCCAGACACGAAACTGTCCCTGAAGGGGTGGGAGACGGAGCCAAGGTGTGGGGACAGCCGCGGAGACACCAGCCACGTAGGTGACATTGTAGGTGACATTATCAGCTGTGCTCTCGGCTCAGCGGCTCTCTGACAAGTGTAAAGTGAGGGGATTTCGGTGTCGGCAGAAAGGAGCTTCCTTTCAAAATGGGTTAAAAGAGGGCCAGGAAGGAGGAGACTGTCTGACACGGCTGCAAATTCAGTTCTATTTTATCAGGACAGGCTAAAGGGCGTGAGGCTGTTTTTTTCTAGAGAAGCAGCTGCCTTCCAAGGCCACAAAGGGTTGGTTTAAAGGGGTCTGCCGGACCACCAAACCTCACTGAACGGGGAGAATCAGGGCAGAATTAGGAGTACAGTATCATGGTCCATAAAATAGGCAGTGGCTGTTCTCTGCTTCTTTGCCTATAAAACACGTGAATTAGATAAACCCAGAAGTTTCCAGACAGTGCTTGGCATCTGACCCGGGAGACAGAAGATTCCATTTCTCACTGCTCACCTGTAGACCTGGGTTCGGTAAGCCTGCGGGAAGCTCAGGAGTCCTGATAGTTTTTCATCCTCTCCAGATGGTTCTAAAGTGTCAGCAGAACCGAGGATAACTGAACTAGCTCGGTAATTCTCACCTGGGGGCCACTTTACCCCCCAGGGGATGTTTGGCAGTGTCTGGAGACTCTATAACTGGGGGGGGGGTGCTACTGGCATTTAGTGGGTAGAGGCCAGGGATGCTGCTAAACATCCTAAAATGCACAGGACAGTCCCCACAGCAAAGAATTATCCAGCCTCAAATGTCAACAGTGCTGGGGTTGGGAAACCCTGCGCTGGAGGGTCGCAAAGCTCCGTCTCAGCTCTGAAGACATCCACCTGCCTGCCCATTATGGGGGTGGGGGAAGGAAGCTGGTGAGGGGGATGGGGGGGCTTGGAAAGAATGGGAGAACAAGAGGGAGGAGCCTTCAAGACAGGAAGAGCCCCTGGATCACACTCTGTCTGGCAGATACCCTGTGTGACCTTGGACCAGTCATTCACCCACAGTCTGAAGGCAGGGGACTGGTGGGAATGGCCTCTCTCCCGGCCAGCTGGACAGATGGAGGTTCCATCCCTCACTGCTGTCCTGGTCCTGCCGGGTCAGCTCCTCCAGGCCTCCCCCCCGGGGGGTGTACACGGGAGATGCCGGCAGTGCAGGAAGGTGATGCAGCCAAAGTGGGGAGCCAGGCAGCACAGAAAGAGCTCGAACAGCAGCCTCTTCCCACGGCGGGCAGAGCTCACCCAGCCGAGGTTCCACTGGAGCCGCCTGCCCCCAGGGCCCAATTCCCCTCCCTATGGCCCGCCACCCACCGAAGGTCCAGAGTCCTCCTGTCACCTTGGTGCCAAGGTGCAGTTGATGAGAAGGGGGGAAGGGGCCTGCCCAGAGCCTGGGCAGGTGGGGGTTTCTTCCCTCATAGCCATGGGGTCCTCCCACTTCAGTCAGCCCAGCCTGGGCTGCCAGAAACATCAGCCACGTCACATCCTGCCATGGAGACGTCCTGGTTGTGCAGAGCACACCAGGCTCCCGTGGAGAGTGAACCAGGGACGGGGCCAGGCAGGGAATTCCGGCCCCACAGGATGGCTTTAGACCAACGCTATTCACAGGGTCGTGGGGACTGGTCCAACTGGTCACGTTTGCCAGTCACAAACTGTTACTGGTCTGTAACTCACCAAGTGCAAAAACAGAAAGTAAGCATTTGGAAACTTTGATGTCAATTTGTCCTTGCTGTGACATCCAAGTAAGTTGTCAATAGACTTGTCTCGTTGAACAGGGTCTAGACCAACCCAGACGCTGTCAGACTCGCCAGGTGAATCTGCACTGTCAGGACTACACGGCAGGCTGTCACAGGCGGGAAAAATCCACATGTCTCCACGCAGCGGTCCGAGAGCCCTGCTTTAGCTGGAGGAGAGCAGGATGGCTGGCTCATCCGGGAAGGCCTCCTGGAGGAGGAGGGTCTTGAGTGATGGTTGGGCTTAGCGCCAAGGGGAGGCTTGGGGACTCCCACCCATGAAAGCAGGAAGAGTCCTCATGGAGCCTCAGTGGGGCCAGCCATCTGCATCAAGGTCCAGTAAAGAGGACACAGAGGCCCAGAGAAGTCGTGTGACTTTTCCAACATCACCCAGTCAGGAAGTGGCAGAGCCGGCTCTAACCCCAGGCCTCCTGCCCTGTCAGCTTTAGGGACAGTGCTCCTTCCTCAGGGGTGCTCTGCCCCTCGGGGCGAACGCAAGCCCTGCCACTCCTAGGCCCTGCGTTTCACAGCCTTACGGCAGCGTTCACAGTCAGGCCACAAGGGCCAGCAGTTGGGAAAGAACGACACAGGCCACCCCCGCCCTGTCCCCACCACCCATGGGGGAGGGGTGGATGGGGACAGAGGGACAGGGTCCCACGAGGCAGCAGGAATGCAGGCCTCTCGGCGCCTCTGCCTTGCCGGGCCACTCCCGCCTGGTAAGCGGCAGAACCAGGCAGTGACGGGGAGGGAATCCCAGCTGCCAAGGCCCCCCCAGGCCCTGCTTGGGGACTAAAGTGCCCTGGGCCTGCTTTCTGGAGACCCCAGCTTCCGAGAAGCTTCTTACCCCTTTGTCTCTGAGCCCAGCTCCACACCTCCCCCGGTGACATCTCCCACGAGCCCTGAAGCAAAACGCTGTCCTTGTGTGCACGTGGACAATGCCCCCAGTGCCATGGGACAGGGCTGGCGGCTGGTGCAGAACACCGGGCAGCGCTGGGATCTCTCAGTGTTACCACGTGGTGCCAGCAGCGTAGTCCTCAATAAGCTGTTGAGTCACAAATCCACACGCAGAGGAAGAGGGACCCGTCTAGCTTTTCATTTGTGTCTCCTGTCACCATAGCACCTCCATGTGCTCAGACAGTCACTGAGTGGGGAGCAGGAACAGGGAGAGGCCCTCCATTAAATTCAGCATCTATTGTGCACCTACTGTGTGCACAGTTCTAAACTAGGTGCTGGGCACACAGAGTTTTTGTTTTTTGTTTTGTAAGGGAATTCTCCTAGCCCAGGCAGAGCTCAGAATCTATGGTGGGAACAAGGGTTCGAGTTGGATGCGGGTCACCGGGGGTCCGTGTGGGATGTGATTAGTAAGTGTTTGAGCCCCTGTTGGGGGACACACTGAGGAGCTGGAAGGGCCCATGTTGCTGGAGAGCCCAGGCTCCACCATGAGGTAGGGGCTCATGCCAGGGGGAAGGGATGAGGAGAGAGCAAAGGAAGAACCAGTGAAAGATGGACTTAGACTGGAGGGCTTCCTGGAGGAGGGGATGGGGATGGTTCAGGAAGACTTTGCTGGACATGACAGAAGAGGATTGGTGCGGACAGTCACGGGGAGCCTGGGGGACAGAAGCCCCTGCAGGAGGAGTGGCCGACATGAGCATTGTATCGCGTGGTGGGCAGGGCAGGAAGGAGAACAGTGTGACTGAGGCTGAGGGCCAGAGGGGAGGAGCAAGAGATTCCACGAGCATCTGGGTCAGGAGGACTCAATGGGGTGGCATGTGCGGGCTCTGGTGTGGAAGCAGCTCAGTAAATGGTGCATCTGGCCAAGAGAAGCTGGGGGCCAAGGGGGCAGGAGGGGCTGGGCAGAAGGAGGGAGGGGGAAGGCGGGGCTCAGACCCAGGTCAGGATGCCAGGACCAGACTCCCTCCAAAGACCAGCTTCGCCCACCCTGCCTGCCCTGGGAGAGGAAGGGGTGGCTGAGCCTTTCAGGCTTCCAGCCAGGCACAGGTGGCGGGGGAAGGCCATGGAAGCTGTCCAACCTGCCATCCACCTGCACTGCTGAGCCCACGGCCCCTGGGTGCCCAGCTGCACTCTGGGAGTCAGTCCTCCAGCCCCGGCCTTCAGCTAGCAGGCGCTGCACACCTGCCTCGCGGGGTTGACTGTGCTGAGAGGAGAGGACAGGTGGTGCCTGCACGGTAGCCTCTGAGGGGGTGGCGGGTAGGGGACACCATTACGAACACGGCAACAGGAGCTCACTCCCCAGGGGCCCCAGTGTCTGTGTGTGTGTTTGTCTGTGTGTGTGTAAGAGAGACAGACAGACAGACAAAACGCTCACTGGGGAACAGTTAGGACCACAAAGGCACCAGGCTCTGTCCCTGCTGCACTCTGCTGCTGGGGAGGGGTGCCCAGCCCTGGGGCGGCGGGAGGGCGTGGGGTGGGGGGCTCCTTCCCCTGACAGGCGTCAGCAGCTGCCACACAGCAGGGCCTCAGAACATCCCTGCCCCCCCGCGAGGGCTCTCCTGACAGCTGAGGAAGGCTCCAGACATCAGGACAGGGTGAGTGGGGGAATTCTTTTGAGAAAGGGACAGGGGGGATTCCAGAAAATGCCATTTCTGGCCTCCGAACCAGGAGTGCGTGGTCTCTTGGGCACTAGGGAGAAAGAAAAGGCAAGCACGACGGAGAAAGGTGCAGGGCTTTTTGCTTCCTATCACTTTCTCTCTTTCTGCTTCTGTCTCACTGTCTGTCTGTCTGTCTCCCTACATGCCTGTATCTTCTATACTAAAATCACCCACCCTGAGCAGGCCCCTGGGCACCCAGCCACGCCTTTGCCCTGACAGTAGAGTTGGGGGCTCCCCTGCATGGAGGACCCCTGTGAGGACAGTCCTCAGATGGCCCCGGACTCTCCTTCCACCCTTCCCCCAGGGAGCCAAACCCCTCCTGGACCCAGTTTTCGTTTCCAACCTGCACAGCCCAACCCCTCGACCCCGGGCCACACTCCTTGCCCCCATCTCTGCCCCAGGCTGCCCACCCAGCTCTGTTCCCACAGCGGGAGGGGCTGCTCCGGGAATGGCTGGGACCTCTGGGTTCCCCTGAGCTAGGAAGGGCCTTCCAGAAACCCACGAGCCCTTCACCCACCCTGCCAAGGAGGCTGGGAAAACAAGGAAGGAGGGGCGGATGGAAGGGGAGCAAAATCCCCACTGCAAAGGGCGATGTCACAGCCACCTCTCGCCCAGCCCTTGGCCCCAGCAGGCTGCCTTCCAGCGCTTTGGCTCTATGTACCTACCAGGGATGCTAACCAATCAGTTGTCCACATTCTCCTAAAGGCCCTGACCTCCCAGCGCCTAAACGTTTAACTAAGGTCCCACTGTGCCTCAGGCTAGCCCCACTCCTATTGAAACTCTGTAGCTGGCCAGCCTAGAACAATGCCAGCCTCCCTGGTTCTGCGCCACGGAAGCAGCCGGGCAAGTCCGGCCAGTCTGGGCTCTGACCTAGGCACACTGCTCCCGACCAGACTGGCTGGAGGTTGGAAACGGTGGACGGGGCAGGTGAACATTCCACAGCCCCCACCTGGCAGCACCGGGGTGGGGCGGGGGAGATGGCGACATTGCCTGTGTTTATAGGGCAGGAAGCACATCCACAAACATCTTCATTCATCCCAGAAAGATGGGATGGGCCGTTGCCAAAGAACACGTTTGGCCAAAGCATTCGAATCAGTGGTTTTGTGTGCAGAGACCTGTCTTCCAGAACCAGATCCTGACACGTCCATTTCACAGAGAGGGAGGTGCTTGTCCCTATTTACGACGTCTTCCTCCCTCCCTGCCTTTTAATTTGGTCGAAGAAGGCATCACTCACTCTGAAAACAAGCGGTTAATAATCCGTGGCCTAATAGAATCCTGCTGGTTGTTTTCAAAATAATTGTTCGCATCCGTGAGACAATGGTTTTGTATCATCCTCCTGACGTGTCTCTACTTTCACTGTCAAATGTTTTTACATCTCAGAGATGTCCCAGGTCCCTCTGTCCTTTGGCCTCTGAGCTCAGCTGATGGCTGGTGGCTCTAGCCCTTTCCCGCAGGGCCTGTGAGAAGCACCCAGGGCAGGAGGAGCATCTATATTACCAGGCACCCTTCCTCCACCCCATCTCCTCACCATCCCTCCTTTTGATGGTCTTTCTTAGGCTGAGAAAGTTGGTAAGATTTATTAAGTGACTACTATAGCTAATATTTATTAAGCACTTATTATGTGCCAGACACTATGTGATTGTGCTTAATTTCACACTTGACATCTCATGAAGTCATTAAGATTATTCCTTAAAGTAGGTACTATTTCCCACCCGCCCCCCTTTTGACAGATGAAGACACTGAGGTTCAGAGTGATAACCTAACTTGCCCAGAGCTTCAGAACAGAGTCCGGATTCGAGCCCACGTTTGCTTCACTTGCGGCTCCCATCCCTACCGCGAGATGCTGACCGCGCCACTGGGTGGGGTGAGGGCTGGCTGGCTGAGAGCAACAAGTCCAAAGACAGCATTTAAAAAGACCCAATAGCATTATTTCCAAGGGACTCTGCTGACAGGGACCTCTCTGAAGCTAAGTGGACAGAAATCATCCGTAATTAACAAATTCATTCTTTGACTTTAACACTGCAGCTAAAATCTCAACCTGGCCTTAACTTTCAAAATGGGCTCACCCTTCCTTTTATTGATATGTGGAGCTGTTAGGGTACAGCCAGAGCTGGGAGAGATCACGCCACCCCACTTCTCACTGAGGGAGAAACAAGAAAGGCGCCGGGTCACATAGCGACACACAGGGCTGGAGGGCCACAGGTGAGGCCCCACTCTCACGGGATTCTCCAAATCACTGAGGTGCTGCATTGGCTGCGTGCTGCTTTCTTTTTTTCTTTTTTAATAACCACAGTGGGCTTAAGGGGGAGTTCTAGTCTGTTCTGTGACAGAGATGGCTTTTCTGCTAGGGTGGTTTGAGCATCTCTCAGCCTTCTGTTTTGACAAGACATTGGCATCCTGTGGGAATGAGTTCTCTCCAATTATAAAATATTAATGGAGGAAGCACCAATAAAACCACCCATCCAGTCAACAAACAATTGTTAAGCACCTACCGTGTACAATGGATTATTAGGCCCAGGGCTATAAAGGGTAAAAAAATGCAAAAATGCATGTATGGAGGGTCCAAGAACGGCTCGTTGCTTTTGCGGCATTATCTCATTTCTTCTGAAGAGCAGCCACCTTGCAACTTTTTCTGAAGGCAAACTGTGCCAGGTGCTGTTCCAGGCACTTTCCATGTATTAATTCACTTTGTCCTTCCCTCAACCTTACGAGTTAGGTACGGCCCCCATGTCATGGCGGAGAACAAAAGCCCAGAGAGAGTACTTAGGTCTGAGTACCATGTCCCAAGGCCCCTCAGCTTGGGCAGAGCTGGGAACCAAACCCGAGGCCATGGCCCTAAGGAGTATTTGAAAACACAGACCTTTCGCGGAGACATGATAGGTAACAGGCAATCTAGTGCCATGCCCCTGTTTACAGAGAAACTGTGGCTCAGAGAGAAAGGTGACCTTCCTGAAGTCACACAGCGGATTGGAAGCAGAGCTGGGACAAAGCCGAGTTTGCCCACTCCCAGGCTGATGGTCTTTCTGCTCCAATAGCTGCTGAAGTTATCAGCCATGTGCCTAACCCCCTCTTCTAGGTCACACCATGGCCAGAGCTCACAGGCGCTCCGGGTGGGGTTGAGGAGCACCTTTGACCCCCAAACTCCTTCTGTGTGGCTGAACTCAGCCGGAGGCTGATGCTCTCCAAGGAGCCAGATGTTAGAGAGGGTGAGAAGTGGATTTTCCACTTGAGCTTGTCCTCACTGGCTCTGGGTCAGCGTTCTGCTTTTCCATAATCGATACACTCCTTGAGATCTAGACCGACCAAGTCCTGCCCCTCCCTGTGGCTGGGGATTTCGAATCCCAAGCACTTGGCCTGGCTTTCAGCCCCTCTCCCCATCTTGCTTCTGGTCTGTCACCAAGCCAGTTGTCCCCACCTGCCACAGCAGCCCACAGCTCAACCCTGGGCTCACTATTTTGCCCTCCTCCTGCCTCCTGCCAAGGCTCTTCTCGAAAACCTGGCTCCGTATTATTTAATCAAAGAAACAACTTGGAAATGGCCCAAATATGCACCGATATAGAGATGGCAAAGTGCATCCACTCACGGGCAACACGCAGGCATTGCTAATCTCCCTCCCGGGGCTCAAGAATAACAAGGGACAGACCTGGGCTGTGACACAGGGCAGAGGGTTGCCCATTGGCCACAGCTGTGCCCAAATCTTCACTTAAGAAAAAGACCTGCAAGGGATTATTTTAAAATTGAATTATACAGTAGCTGGATTAGAAGAGTGAGGTTGTAATAATTTTCCCTTCTGGTTTCCAAACTTTGCCTAATGCTGCTAAATTGCTTGTATAAGAATAATAATAGCAATAAAAACTGGCTTCCTCTTCAGAGCTCACTCTGTAAGAACCTTCGAGGCCTTGCCTCCTCCACCCATCACAGATAGTGGACCCACCATTTTCAGCCACACTCAATCTCCCTAAGAGGACTCCTGGCTGGTAGGTGGGGGACCCAGGTGCTCAACCCCCTGCCCTTTCCCTGGGGATAGAGATACTGTCTCATCTGTCCCCTCTCCACTCATGGGTGTGTGCACTCGTGCACATACACAGACCCATCTCTCTCTCACACACTTTGCCCCAGAACCCTGCAACCAGAACAGTGTGATCCTTTCCCAACACTGGCTGAGGACAGAACCGAATTTTGGATCAACCCTAACCCCCTACATTCATACTCTCACACCGACAAAACTACCCGAGTCTCATCTGGCATAACTCTAGGGTGAGATTTAAATAGCTTAGAACAGTTTCTGGTAAAAGCTAAGGAAACAAAGCCTTAGGCTGGAGTACCTAGGTTTGAAATCTGGCTCTACCACTCACTGGCTGTGTGACCTTGAACAAGTTACTGAGCCTCTCTGTGCCTCAGGAATAATTCTTACTTCCTGGAGCTGTTATGAGGACTAAATAACTTAATATTTGCAAAGCCTGCAGAACAATGCTTACCAAATTGTACATGTTACATAAATAAAAGAAAAAAGCAACTATTTAAACCAGCATTAGCTGTCCACTCACTCACTGCGCCTCATTCATTTGTAAGCACCTACCGAGTTTATTAGGTCAAACATAAAGGGCATGCACCCCACCATCTAGTAAGAAAAACAGAAAAAAAGGACTTTTTCTTTTTTTAGGAAAAAGCGATAATTCTAAACAGAGATTTGCACACAATTCTAAGAAAGGCCAGAGAAAGAACATGATCTATTTCCACGTAAACCTGAAAAAAATAAAATAAAAACCCCAAATACCCACAGTTCAATCCTTTGAATCCATTTAAAAGACTGAATTCGGTCTAACTGGTTTGCGAATTTAGACCGAGGTTCGGTACACACGAGCCTTTTGGAAAATATTCCCATTCAATGCCATCTATTCAATCTCTGCGGATGTTTTTCTTCTCACTTCCCGCGCCTGTCTCTTGATCACCCAGAAAATAATCTCTGGGTTCGCCCCCAGCCCTGGGGTAATGGGTGGGGAAGGGGATATGGGGTTGATGGGACCAACCCTTAGTTATTTCAAAAAGCAACTTAAAAACATCCGGCGAGAGCGAGGTTGGGGAAAGCCTCAGTAACTTGTAACGTCTCAACTGACCCACCAGCTGCAGCTGCATTTTCAAATCTTGGTTTAACTCAAACCACTCTGCGAGCCGGCGCACGCA
The DNA here is from genome assembly GCA_963575035.1 of Avahi laniger. Lineage (NCBI taxonomy): Eukaryota > Metazoa > Chordata > Mammalia > Primates > Indriidae > Avahi > Avahi laniger. Next base: position 50,051 of record CAUYSK010020555.1, read on the forward strand.
CGGTTGGTTTAATAACTGATGGAAAAATGAAATTCGGTCAATCCGCGCCCCTCCCCCAAATCCACTCAAGTCTTTGAATGTAATCGCTTTCAATGCCCTGAACCGGGTCAAGCTGGTGTCTATGTTTGTGGCTCAGGCAGTCCACACCGAGCCTGCGGAGTCCCGAGACGCGGGCCAGGCGGTCCCCGGGCCGGCGCGGCGAGGGGTTCCCCCGCAGCCACGCGAGGCCCACCCGCCTCTCCCGCGGCCGCTGCTGACGTGCCTGCACCCCGCAAACCCCAGCGCGCTGGGAAGCGGCCGAGGCTGGCAAGTGGCGGCTGGCACTATCGGCCGGACTGTAGACCCCGGCCCTTCCCGGGCGGGGCTCACACCGCCGACGGGCAGCCCCCAACAGCCCCCGAACTTGGGCCGGCAGACACTGGACGTGCGGTCTGGCGACTTTCCTAAACTCCGGCGCCGATCCTAGTCGCCGGACCCCCGGCAGGAGCGAGCCGGCCGGCTGCGCGGCGCGGGGACCCGCAGGTGCCGGGGCTTGGGGAGCCGCGTTGCGCTCCTGGGCTGCGGCGCGTAGCGGGCCGGCCGGCCGCGGCGGGGCGACCGCAACCACCGCCGGATGCACCGTCTCCTCCCCGGAGATTGCGATATTGATCAAGGGCTCAGAGGCGCGGGCGGCATTAATCTCCCTGGACTTGCAGCTTGCGGTGAGAGGAAGGGGCAGGAAGGAGATCCCAGGACCGTGGGGTTGGGGCGGGGCGTGCGGAGTCGGGGAGCCGACAAGAGGGTGCTGGGGCTGGGTGGGGAACCCACCTTTATAGCCTCCGGTCCCGGGGCCAGGGTCTGCAGGGAGAGGGGGTTGGAACCAAGCTTCGGCCCCAAAGCCTAGAGCGATCCTCGGCACAGAGCTGGCCACCGGGTGGGCGGACCCCCTCCTCCGCCAACATCCCGGCAGCTTCGCCACGACGATGTTTTTTCCACCTGAGTTTCCCCCTACCCACCCAACCTTGGCTCCAAAGGTCCCAAGAGAGGCAGTCAGGCTGTCCCTTATACCCCCGCCTCCCCCGGACCCGCGCTTGGCCCTCCCCAGCGTCCCCTCCCCCATCGCACCCACAGCCCATCCCTGTCCCGCGCCCGCCAGGGCTGGGGCGCTCGCGCTCGAGGGCTGACCGCTTCGCTCTTACCTTGACGAGACAGAGCTGCGGGTGCCGTCCCATCCTCGGGCTCGCTCGGTTACTGTCCTGGATGCCTGGGTCCCTCGGACATCTCAGAGGGGCCAGCCGGCGGTCGCGGGCTCAGGCGGCACGGGGTGGGCGGCCGGGCTCCTCTGTAGCTGCCCGGTGCGGAGGTGCCCAGCTCCGCGCTCCCCGGCCCGAAGCCCGGCCCGGCCTGGCTGTCGCTCGCCTCTTCCCAGGGAAGTCTGGCCGCCGTTTCCCGACTCGGCCGGGCCCGCGGCCGCCTCTGGCCCGGCTCGCCCCCGCCGCCTCCCCGGCTGTCCACGCCGCTCCCCGCCTCGGCTCCCCGCCCCCTCGCCGAGCGCGTCCCCTCCCTCCTTCCCTCTCTCCTCCCCTTCGGTCCCTCCTCCGCGCCTCGCCCTTCGGCTCCCTCCCGCTCCTCGCCTCCTCGTTCCCTCCGCTTCCCCGGCCCGCTCCCCGCGCCCTCGCGGCACCTATCCCTGTCCCTGCGCCCGGGCTTGCGGCAGTCCGCGGGGCGCGCTGGCGGCGGTGGCGGCCGCCGCAGCCCGGGGAGAAGCCGGGGGTGGGGGGAGGGAGCGGCGGGAGAGGATGCAGCCTCCAGCCTCCCGCCCAGCTTGAGGTCCGGGCCTAGGAAGTCCAAGGGACCTGGGGGGACTGGGAGGGGCTCAGGTGAATTTATGAGAGCGAAGCTATTGGGGGCTGGGGAATAGGGCGACCCCGACTGAGCGGAGCTGCCGCCGAAACCGGGTGAAGCTGGGACCTGCATTTGGGCAGTTCCCGCCCCGCTGCCGGCCAGAGGTTCCCTTCGCCCCAACTTCAGCCGGGCCGGGTGTTGGGTCCGACCCCCAGCGCCTTTGGTATTGACACGCCCGGTGGGCGCTGAGACGCGAAAGCTCTGCAGAAGGAGCCTTTATTCATTCGTTCATTCATTCATTCATTTTACAAACTGAGGGCCTGCCCAGTGTGGTCCAGGCAAGGGGCTGCACCTGGGAACCCCGAGATGAAAGGCGAGACGGCGCTGCCCTGGGAGCCGCCGAAGGGACAGCGGAGCGCGCATTGCGCTACAGCGGGGCAAACGCAGCTCAGGACCCGCGGGCAGGGCGTGCAGGATGCCACAGTGCCCCCTCTCGGCCGATCCCTCAGGGCAGGGGTTGGCCGCTCCGCCAGACCATGGGATCTTCCTGGGGCTGGCTCTCTAGCTCCCCAACCCGAAGCAGCTCTGGGAAGCAGCCCCTACCTCCACCAGCCCTTCCAGGTGGACAGAACTTTGGACTGTCTCCTTCCCCTTCTTTCCTCCCGCCGGGGCTGAAAAGGAAAAAGAGTTACACGCAAGTAGAGAAATCTTCACTCCACCCTGCAGAGCCTAGGCCCCCAGCGCCAATGGCAGCCCCTCCGGAGTAGGCCAGAGCACTGTGTGCGGAGCAAGGCCCCAGGGTGGCGGTCAGCCAGCTTTGAAATCAACTGAATCCAGCTGCCCGGGATTCCGTGTCCCGCGCGCGCACCCCCTCTCCCTTCCACCCACTTCTGAGCACATGGGGCAAGAGTCAGTGCGTTCATGGGTCCAACTGGTTCTCATTTGGAGCTGAAGTTATTGTAGTAAGCCGTATAATCCCCCCCCACACACAGTTCACTGATGAGGAAACCGAGGCACACAGAGGGTTGGTGACCTATCCAAGGTCCCATAGCTGGCAAGTATAGTCCTCTCCCTCCTGATTCCCAGCTCACAGTGCCTGCAGGGCTGGACCCTAATGGGGTTTGCAGCACCACCGAAGTGGAGAGGGGCACTGCCCTGGAAGCCAGCTGGTCACATTGGCTTAGCCATACCAGGTGGTGCTCTCTAGGTGAAGCACACAGTCCTGTGTCTTGCAAAACCCCTAGAGGTTAGTGCTCCAGAGCTGGTCTTGCTGAGTCGGGCACTGACTCACCCCAACCAACCCCAGAAGTGATGGACATACCAGCCAGATTGCCAATTTACTGTTCTCAACAAAAGTCACATGCAGGGTAGTCTGATTAGCATGGATTCTACAGTCAGACAGCCTGGGTTTGAATCCTGGCTTTTTCGTGCTGTATAAACCTGTAAGATTATTGAACAGTGCCTTAATTTTCTCGTCTGTAAAATGGGGTAGGAACAACATCTCCTAGGATTGTTGGGGGGTTTAAACAAGTTGATATTTGTAAAGGGCTGGAAATAAAGCCAGGCATATAGCAAGAGCTTAGTGGGGGTTAGCTATAGTCGCCACCACTATCCTCATCCTCAGTGGAGCAGATGATCAAGTGGTGTGGGGGCTTGGTCCCTCCCTCTAGGCAATTCTTCGTGGGAAGCAGAATTCCTGACTAAAAGGTCACTAGCAGTGGTGGATTGAGCAGTGGGAGGGCAGGAAGCTGGCTGGTCCTTAGGGAGGTTTGCCCAGGCTAGGCCAGGCCTCCCCAGCCCCACCTTGGAGGGACTCTCTAGGGACCAGATAGCACCAGCTTCTGTGTTTCTTTCAGATTCCGTGTTTCTCTCTTCGTAATACACACCGTCAGATTTTGTCTCTCTGAGCCCTGTCGTCCTCCCGTTGACATGATCTTTAAATATGCTAATACCATCGATCCGACTGTAACCAAGTCTTGCTCTTTCTGCTTTTTGGCCTGGGAGTCAGACCTCGCTTTCTGAAGTGGCATCTACAGTTAGCACATTTCATCCTGTCTGTGTCGATTCCATTGACTTAACCCCCCCTGTGGAGGGACAGGGCCTTCTGCCTAACTCCTAGACCTTTGCATTTATAGTTTTGGCTTTGACGGCCTCAGGGGGTTATGAGAGTCTGGTGTGTGATATCCCCTTTCATTTGTCCTGAAACTACTTCCTTTCACCTTCTAGGGCCCAGCTGTCTTCCGCTGGGCTTGAAGAAGATGCCAGTGTCTGTCCTGTCCCTCCCTCCCCACAGCCCCCTGAGCTCGGGTGGTCTCCCAGGCAGCCTCTGCGCCCTCCTGGGCACAGGCTCCTGCCCCGGCGCAGCATTCTTTCCCCTTCCCAAACTCTCTTCTGACCCAAGCCCTCCTTTGCCCTCTTTTCTTCTTGTCTAGGCCCAGAGCAAAGTCAGCATTCATTCATTTAACCTGCTAGATTTGGAAAAAAGGAGAAATGTGAGGAATTCAAACAGGAATAAAAGATACTCGCATGTCCTTCCAACAGCAGGAGAGACTGATTTGATGGAATGATGTAATGATGTCAGGATGTAATGATGCCATGACAGGTGGGACCCGGGGAGGGAGGGCTGAGTAGACACCTCCTGCCTGTGGGGAACGTTGGTCTGGAACCATCCTTCTCCAGCTACTTGTGGCAAAGAACCAGTTCTTTATTGTTAAATTTCTAATGTGTTGCAAAATATAGCAGGATCAATTATTAGAAAAATGCAAAGAAAACAGACATCCAAAATGAAAGCCCAGTTTTAAACACTAGTAGATCCAGTGGACATAAAACTACTCTGTCAAATGGCTTAAAATTTCTAAATGCTTGTTCTCAATTTCTTACCTCATCACAGACTGGCAACAAATACTTTTCAGACAAGTGCCAGTCTGTAGATCGTGCTTGGAGTAGCATCGGTCTAGAATGTTCCCCAAGTATGAGGCCAAGAAAATGGCCTCACGGAGGGAGCAGCTTTTAAAATCCCAGGAACATTGGGGATGTGGTGTTAATTACCCCATTCATCTGTGCATTCATTCAACAAATATTTAATGAGGAGCAACTGTGTACCAGTCACTGTTGGATGCCGAGGCTAATAAAGATTAATATAATGGGGCCCCGGCCCTCACGGTGTTCACAGGCTGCAATGGAAGACAGCCACTTTGATAAATAATTAAGAGCTAGTGAAATTGGGTCAACAATAGGTCAGGCACTGTGGGCATGGGGCAGGAATAGTAATCCTGCCTGAGACCAACGGGACGAGTCTACCAAGGAGGCGGTGCTTGTGCTGGGGTCTGGAGGCAGACAGGCAGGTGTTCAATCCCACGTGGCCAGCCAGCACTCTATAAATGAATTAAAATATTAAAGAGTTTAGCACCATTCCTCACATGTAGTAAGTGCTTCAAGCATGTTTGGTGTTTTTATTATTAAATATTACAAATTATTGTCATTGTCATTATTATCATCTACCTAGATCTACTTGGCACTGTGCTTAACTTCCGTACAGGGTTGTGGAGGTCACAACAGGTAACTCTGCTCCGGGGCCATCTGGATTTGATCCCACCCCTTTTGTCAGAGGAAAGGTTTGTCTGGAAGAGGCGGGTCGGGAGTTGGGTATCGAAGGAAGGAGGTGTGGACAGGAGAGGACAGGAGAGGGAGAGTTTCAAGGAAGGAGGGTCCCTTGGAGACACAATGGGAAGAATAAGTACTGGTTTGATGGGAGCAGAGATGGGGCTGGGCAGGGTTGTGGGGAGGCGGGCTGTGGATTTTCCAGGCCCTTGGATAAGGGGCATGATGTTATTCATTCTTTCATTTGGAACAACAGATAATAATAATATTAAGAAGAAGAATTTTCATGGCAGTTTGCGCTACATAGCTCTTTTACACTTTCTCAATCCTTGTAACAACCCCATGAAGGAGATAGTAACAGCTTCACTTTACAGGTGAGAACGCTGAGCTCAGATGGTACCTTGCCCAAGCTCCCACAGCTGGCTTCAGCACGGACAGGCTTGGAGCCCCACGTCCCCAGCTCCTGCTCTGGACTTTTTCCAGTGCGCCGTGGAGACGTGACCTGAGCCTATCACCTACAGGAGGCTCTGGCTCCAGGAAAATGATGCTCTAAGACTAGTCTTTCTTTTTCTCTTTTCTCAGTGGATGGGCAAAATAGAGGAGTGGAGACCAGCCATGGGACAGAGCTTGGCAGTGACAACAGGCAAGGGCAGGCTGCCCAGCCACCGACGACTCCTTCTCCTCCTCTCCCCCAGTCTGCCTCTGTATCAATCAAGGGCAGTGTGCTTACCCTTGGCACAATTACCATATTTCTGCATTTATTAAGCATGGCCAAGAAAGGCCATTGAAGTTGGCTTGTTTATTTTTTAAGAAAGCATTTTAAAGGTGCATTGAAATAAGAAGGGTTGAGTGAATAGGAAGGCACCTTGGGAACATTTTGGAAGTGAAAACAGATTAGAAGTGCCAGCCAGAAGTGCAGAGTAGAAAGGAAGGGCACAAATCTACTTATCTTTACAGAAGAATAGCATCCCTCTGGCCTAACCCAGTGGTTCTCACCTTGGGGTGATTTGGCGCCCCCTTCAGGGGGGTTGGTTGCCACAGCTGGGGGAGCGCTACTGGCATTTAGTGGGTGGAGGGCAGGGGTGCTGCAACATCCTACAATGCGCAAGACAGCCCCCCCAACAAGGATTATCTGGCTCAAAATATCCACAGTGCTGCGGCTAAGGAAACCCGGCTTGGCCAGTAGTTTGGTACCATGGACAGCAGAAACTCACTCAGGCTGTGAGTTTATGAGGTTATGATCCCAACGTAGACACCCCATTCTGTCTAAAAATCACAAAAAGGCCAGGGGGCCCACTCTATATTTCCTGAACTCCACCATTTTTATAACACCCGGCCCCAGGGCAGGCACTGGGGTGATCTCTGTGGCGGGGGTAGTTGGTGGCGCCAGGACTTGAGACTCTGGGGCCTTCAGTGAATGTTCCTCACCCCACCCCCATGTTAGTGTCCAGCTCTCCTCGTCACCTCTTTTATGGGTGGAGTTTGTCCATTTTTTTCTTATTCATAAAATCTCATTTTAGAGCTAGAAGGATTCTCATAGAAACCAGCTGCTCTAACAGGTAAGGTGCTATTATTTCCATTATTATGGAGAGGTATATAGGTATATTGAAGTCCAGAGGTTAAATATGCAATGTGCTTACCTGTTGCTCACAAGAGCTACAAGCTCCCAGAGGGCAGAGACTGCTTCCTGGTCATCTCCTCCGTCCCAGCCTCTGGCAAAGCCATGTCTTGGTGGGTGCCACACAAAGTGTTCCCAGTCAATGCGCGGTTTTGCCGGGGGCTTAGGCCCACAGCTCCTGCTTCCAGGGCAGCCCGCTCTCTACAACCCATCCTCTTTTGGGTCCTTCTCACTACCAGTAAGGCACCTACCTTTTCTGGGGTTCGATGTCACTCCGGACCTGGACTGGGGACACACCTCCTCACCCCAGGCAGGCAGTTACAGCTTCCTGGTGGGGACCCACGGCGCCAGCCTCAGCCCAGCCTTCCACTCCTTCCCTCCCCAACCCCACTGGCCTGAAAAAGGGCTCAGGGCAGAACAGCTTCCCCCTCCAGGCTCTTGGGAATGTCTTCACTGCCCCCAAGGAAGCCCACACAAAGGGCCACTCTGACCATCAGCGGCCACTTATGACTCACAGAACAAGACAAAGAGGGATGGAAGAGACATGTCACCCACCTACAAATGTTATGTGGACCTCATTTGGACCTTGATTCTAGCAAATTAAAAAAAAACTGAAAACCTATAAATAGAAAATTGGAAATATGAATTCCAATTAGATATTTAATGATTTCAGGAACGGTTGTTAATTTTTAAAAGTGTGATGACGGCATTGTGATTATGCATTTAAAATGAGTCCTTATCTTTTAGAGACACAAACTGAAATATTTACAGATGCAATGACATGATGTCTGGGATTTGCTTTCAATAATACAGGAAGGGAGGAAGTGGGCGAGGATATTGGTGAAACCAGATTGGCCGTGAGTTGTTAACTGTTGAATCTGAGTGATGGGTACGTGGTGGTTTATGATAACGTCTTGTCTATTTTTATACGCATTTAAAAAATTTATGGCATGTGGGAGCTGCCTGGGACCACTTAGGGAGCACACAGACCACACTTTCCAGATCATTTTCTGTGGAACCCCAAGATTCCAAGGAGGCGGCAGGAGGGGAAGAGGAGAGGAGGGGGAGCTGGAGGAGGGGGTGATGGGCTGCACTCCTGTTTCCGCCAGTTTTATATGGTGGAGTTCCGTAGGAGAACTCATTTTGGAAAAGGGCTCTGCTCAGAGGATGAAGCTATTTTCCCAGGACCAGGTGTGTTGGGGGCAGAGCCAGGCTGAGCCCAAGCTCCTGTCTGTCAGCTTCCCGCTGTCCCCTGTGCCTTCTCAGGCATGGCTACTGCCCATCGCCCCTGCCAGACTCAGCGGACCTGAGGCCTAAGTCCAGGGAGCTGTACTCGGGTGGGGCTGGGGGTGCCGTCCCCGCCCTAGGTGGCTGAGGGCATGCAGGCTGCCTCCCTTGGGCCACCCATGGCCCAGTGTCCACAGCCAGGCCTGTGGCTCAGAGCCAGCCTCGGCTGTGCTGCCTGCCATCTGGCCAGGCCCCGGTAGCTCCGCTGGACGGAGGCCAGCACCTCCCAGGCACGCCTGAGCCAGAGAAGTGCTGACCAGAGCCCAGCCCGCCGGCCACACAGTGGCGGCTCATTCCAGAAGGGAAAGGCCTTGTGCTCACCCCTTCCCGGGTCCCTCCTGCATGAGAGGACTGGCCTGCGGCCAGCAGGACAGTTCCATCCCCATGTGGGCAGGGCCTGGGGGTGACAAAGGCTGAAGTTGCGGGTCCCACCTGCAGGCCAGGAGCACCTGAGGCCGGGGGAGGGGGGAAGAAAAGGAGGCATTAGTGTGAGACTGCGGCAGGGGCCCATTGGCCGGAAACAGCCTGGCGGGATGCAGGAGGACACAGAGGAAGGATGGGCATTAGCTGGTGACAGAGGAGGTCAGGAGCCCGTGTAGGGGTTGCCCATTTGCCCCTCCACTTCCGCCCTCCGCCTCCCATCTGCTCTGTGCCCAGGGCTGACTGGTGAGCGGCACCGATGAGCCTCCTCACCTCCCACTCCAGCCGGGCTGGGCCAACAGGAAGCCGGGCTGGCGGAGGAGGGCCAGGTTGGGTATTTACCCCACCCGCTCTCTCCCTGTGGCTGGGCCATGAGTTGGCTGTGGACCCTAACTGAGGTCCCTGCCGCTCCCATGGCAGCGTCTCTCCGTGACTGTCCTTCAGGGTTCTGGTAACCTCTTCTTCCCCTTGTTCTGCTGGACCTAAGGATGCTAACAGCTCAGCTCTCTTTAGCTCGAGGTGTTGCATGGTCCCTTGAGGTCTCCCCACCCTGTGCACATACTAGTCAACAGTCGCTGTAGTCAGCCCTTCTTGAATCATCTGGCCACAAGTGGGAGTGGGCCATCGTCCCCACTAAGTCCTCCGTGTCTGCAGATGTGAGTACCCAGGGAGGCTCTCTCTGCCTGTGAGCCCGGAGAACAGCAGGGCTGTGGAGGCCCCTGAAAGGTACCTCCGGAACCAGCGACAATAGTCATCCTCTAAATGAGAGACCACGGACCACAGTGACCTCTGGGGCTTGGGAGAAAGAAAATGTGTTCATTGGAGTCCCTGTTGTTCTCTTCAGATTTTTTTTTCACATTGCAAGTTACTGCTATAATATAAAAGGGTCTTTGTGAAAAAAAATTCATACACAGAGGCTGAGAATCGTGGTGGCTTCCAAGGAGGGGAATGGAGTAGCTGAGGGTTGAGGCAGGGTGAGGAGCAGGGAAGAGACTCCCCGGTCAACTTGCATCCTTCGGAATTTTGTTCCTTATGCATTGAGCATCTATAAAAAATAAACACAAATGTCAGAAATCTCTAACGTGTACAGTTCTTTCAGATAAATGAAGCACTTTTGCATGCAATAGCTCTGTAGTTAAGCAGCCCTCATTATCCCTGTTTCAGATGAGGAACCTGAAGCGCATGGACGATTAGGTCTGCCTGAGTTCCTCAGCCGGTGGGAAGTGACATTGAGGCTGACACTCTGGGTTTCCGATCTTAAAGCAGGCTGCTGACAAGGCCTGGCTTGCCAAATATACTTCCATTACAGAAAAACAAATTGGCATTTTGATGTATGACTCAGTCTCCGGAAAGTTTGTTTATTGTGAGTCAGCCTCCCATTGGAGGCAGCTGAAACAATGGAGTTCCTGATGCTGTCAAGCTGAGGCCCAGACACGGGGCTAAAGAGACCCCACCAAACCACAGAGTCGAGGGGCTTCCCTGGCCACCTGTCACATCCCAATTCCTCACTTGGACTCTAGACCCCTCGACTTCATCTTTGGATATTTTGCCTTAAAACTCCCTCCCTCTAGGAAGCCTTCACCAGTGCCCCTAGGCTAGCTCTGTGGGCTTCTCCTTTGCCACTCAAAACACCCCTGTCCAGCCCCTACACCCTAAGCTCTGTCTTGTTCGCAGCAACACTGTCGCACACCTTGCTCTGGGCCCGCACGTAGCAGGAGCTCAGTGGACACTTGTCAAATGAATGCGTACAACGGCCAGGCCCGCCGCTCCTGGCAGGCCACCCTGCTGGTCTCCTTTGCTACGTCCTGTGTCTGCGCCAATCACACTCCTCATCGGGGAGCAGAGGGGTGGCCCCGGGGGATGGGACCAGCACTCCCCAAACCCCTGTGGAGTCTGTGCGTGCCACTCCCAGTCCTTCTCTGTCCCAGGACACAGTGTGGCAAACCAGCTGCCCATCCTCTTAATGAATGGGTGTTTGGCCCTCGGGGCAGCCTGTCACCCCGGCTCTGATCTCCCACAAGGCCCTGGGGCCTGAGGGGGGCCTGGCCCCCATGCTGAGATGCCACTCCTGGGTGACTGGGCTCTGATGGGTGGAGGGGGCGGCGGTGGGGCGGGAGGGGGTCGTAGAGGCCTCGAGTGGCTCCTTGGCCATCTCTGAGCAGCACCACCCCTGATACTAACCCAGCAGAGCTGTGTGGAAATTGCTCATTTCTGCATCTCCACCGCCTCTCCTCTCTCCCTGTGTATATCGGCGCGTCCCCGCCCCACCTCCCTGCCGCTTCTCCGAGAAAGACAGGAAGAGACGGAGCTCCCTGCTCTTTGCGGCTTGTTTAGATTTTCAATGAGCTGCAGCTCCCCTTGTGTCCTGACACTCACCGTCACCATCGCCATCACCCTGCCCACCTGCCTTTCCCACAACACCCTCCCTGCCAACCCCCCTCTCTTCCAGCCTCCTGCCTCCCTGCCCACCCCTCCCCTTCCACTCAGCTGCAGGGCTCTTGCTCGGCTGTGAATTTCAGAATTCCTAAGCCCTGGGAAAGCCAGCCCCACTAATGAGCTCCAGCCGACCTGTCTGCAGGCTGCATCGGCTGAATGCAGTAACCCTCCCTGTGGCAGAGCGCTCATTGACTTCCAAAACACTCTCTCCTTGTCGTGCAGTCGCCAGATGGAGCGTTTATTGGGCACCTACTATAGGCGGGGCCCTGGGGTGGGTGGAGGGTGCTGGGCACAAGGTCCTTTCACTTGAGGAGCCACAACCCAGCGGCTGCAGCGTCAGGGGTCTGTGTGCGAGAGAGGGGAGGTCGCCGCTGCGAAGCGACACAAGTGAACTCTTTCCACCAGCTGCTGCAAGACTTCGGGCCAGTCCCTTCTCTCTCTGCACCTCGGTGCTTCTCTCTGCAAATAGGGGGTTGAACTAGGTCAGTATTTTCCAGACTGTGTTTGCAGCCCGTTACAGGATGGGGAAGTACAGCTAGCGAGTTAGAGCCAGCGTTCAAGAAAAGAAAACCGAGACCGAGTGACCGTATCAGAGCACCGCACAGAGCAGAGGCGAGCATTCCGTGAAGAAACGTCTTTCAGTTGTGGGTCTGTGTATATATATATATGTGTATCCGTGTGTGTTAGCATGTATGTGCATGTGCGTGTCTATTCATGTGTGTGGGTGAGTGTGTACATGTACATGTGTGTATACATGTGTGTTTGTGTTTCGTGCATGTGTGTGTCTCTGTGTGCATACGCTGGGTCACAACAGAGTGGATTTCCTGCTGTGGGTCACAGTCAAAGTATCTTGGGAAACGCTGGTGTAGAAGGCCCCTAAAGTTCTTCCGGCTCTAACACTGTATAGTTTCAAATACCATTAGATGAACGACCATGAGGGACTCATTCTAGCCACGGAATAGGGTCGACTTCATCAAAGAGATGGTGGTATTTGTACTCTTAAGGATGAGTAGGGTGTCCACCAACAGAGAAACGTAGCGGGGGCAGAGGGGAGAAGGAGAAATAGCATTTCAGGCCAGGCACCATTGAGAGCAAAGGCCCAAGGTGCTTGATCTGATTGGGGAACAGGGAGAAGTCCTATGAGCCTGGGACAGAGGATGTACTGGGACATTCTGAGGTTGGAAATGTGGGCTGGGGACATCATGTACAGGTCCTTGGCTTCCACTTGGGGGATTTCCACAGGGATGACTGGGAGCCGGGTAAGGCTTTCAATAACCCGACAGCCCCATGAGGGATCACCAACTCCATACTTCTCTCTCTTCCTAGAAAGGACTTTTAGACTTATTTATACTAAAGTGTGACTGACTGACAAGGCTTTGTGAATGACTTGTTTTATAGGGATGGTTAGGGTTTTATTTTTGGCAAGTGGCTTTAAGGCAAAGGAATTTGGGAAGTTTTAGAGCTAGACAGGACTTTAAAGGTAACATTAAATTGATTATTTTTCAGGGGAAAAATTAGCACCCAGGGGCTGACAAAGGACTGTCGCTCTACGTGTGCTGCCCAAGGGCTGTGCGGGGGTTTGCACACCGATGTGTAGGCATTTCAGAGACTGATGTTTGTGAGCATATCTGGGACAGAGACTTGCAATGATAAGAGTGTACACGTCTGAGAATCCAGGACATAAACAGATCGATTTATCTACTCTCTCCTTTTGCAGAGGAGGAAACAGAAGTGTGCAGAGAAGCGACAGCCCAAGGTGGCACAGTGGGCTAGAACCGATCTCTTAGACCATCAGACTTCTTAGTGCAAGGTGGGGGCTCCCGTGTGCCGCCACGGGGTAAGCGTGGCACGAGCAGGTGAGGAAAAGGTAGTATTTCAGGGGGCAAACCTGGGAGTCCTCTGAAAAGTGGCTGCCTACTCAAAAAGCCTCTTACTCTTCCTCACTTAAAATAAAACAGCTCAAGCTGGCTCTCCTCCCCCACAGAGGCGCCGCCCCCGCCCCCGCCCTGTCCTGCGGGATCATTCCTTGACAGTCACTTAGCGAAGGCCAGGTTAACTCCTGATGCCCCCAGCGCCAGGGCAGGACCTGGACGCCAGGGTCACCCCCTCCCTGCACGGTGAGGACGGACGCTGGGGAGGGAAAGGTGAAGCTACAAGCCAATTATTTTTAGTCCAACAACTGGTTGCCAGGAACAGTAAGCTAACTCCCTGCCGTATATCAGGGAAGCCACCATGTCGTTTGCAGGGTCTAATTGTGGGGATTTATGGTAAAACGCAACTTGTCAGCTGCTGTGGTGCCCGGGGCTCAATCTGCTTGTCATCTGATCCTGAGCTGTTTCCCGACTCCTTGGGTGGAGGGAGAGGGAGTGGGTGGAGAAGAGGCAGGAGTGTGGCCTGGGACCCTGGACAGCTCACAGCTGACCTTTGGCCGTGGGCCTGCACCCAGCAGAAGGCAGAGAGGAGGGAGGGGGTGGAGGCTGAGGCTGCTGCGCCGCAGTTGACAAGGTTCAACCTTGACTTTCCTTGGGGCTTCAGATCTGGAAAAGGTTCCTGCGGGGACCAAGCTGACAGCTTTTCCTCTAGTCCGGGACAATAGCATAGGAGGCCAGGGGCTTGAGTTGCAGCAGGAGCATTTCCAGTTAGGACCTTCTTGATGTGAGAGCGTTGCGGGCAAAGAGTGCACAATGTCTGATCTCAATGGTCATTCTTCCCAGAAAAGCGGGGTGGTGAGCAGACACCCAGCAGAGCCCACTGTGTGTCAGGCACAGGATGTTATTTAATCCTCTGCTGGGGTTGGGGGGCGTCTCTGTACCCATTGCACAGATGAGGAAACTGAGATTCAGGTAAAGAGATTCGCCTAAGGTCGCACGGCAGCAAGGAGGGCAGAACTGGGATTTTAAGCTGAATGTGTCCAACTCCAGAGCTCTGCTCACCAATCCTCATTGACTGGGACCCCAGGAGCTGGAAGGAGGGGGCCCCCTTCCCTTTGTTCCTCCGTGCCTGGAATTCTGGGGCAAAAACACATTCATCCATCCATCTGGCCAGCCAGCCAGCCAACAAATGTGCCAGGTGCTGCGCCAGGCCCCTGGAAAACGGAAATAGAACGCGGTGCCCACCCACAAAGAGCTCACATGGAGAGGTCGTCTCATCCAGCCCCCACCTCGTCTCCTCCTCTACAAAAACAGTGGTCTGCGTTTCAAACACTCAGTAAGGGAAGGGCTGCCACCTTCTCTGTGTCAGGAAGATGCAGGAAATTCCTGATGTCCCAGGTAAGGGTTAGGGGAAGGACGGCCTGGACTCTTAGCATCTTGAGGGAAGGCTGGACTCAGGCCTACTTTCCTTATTTAGAAACCCGGAGTAATGATGCAGAACCACCTTATGGGAATGCTAAATGAGAAATAGAAGGTTGAATGCCGCTGGCCACGGGTTCAACTTTCCTGAGACAAGCTAAATTTGGATTGATAGTTACAGCGGGCATCCAGGTATATGGCTATTCTTTATAATTATTTTTAAGTCGTATATACTGTGTTTTTAAATAGATAACGCAGAACTTGCACGGGATGCAAAAATCAAAATGTGCACAGGATATATCCTGAAAATCTCCCTCCCTGCCCTGCCCTTAACCACCTAATTCCTCTCTCCAGAGGTTCCAGGGTTGTCAGTTTCTTGATACATTCGCAGAGATAGTCTATGCATACGAACAAGCAATTGTGGCTGTCTGTTCTTTTTGTTTTGTACAACCATGCTCTTCTATACCTTGCTTTTTTTCCCACTTAACATTTATTTTGGAGATTGCTCCAAATCAGCCCATAAAGGGTATCCCCACTCATTCCTTTGTAATGGCTGCATAATATTCCACTGATTGGATGAACCATGGTCTGCTCACCTCATCCCCAATGATGGGCATTTAGGTGTTTCCAATCTTTGGCTCTTATAAGCAGTGCTGCAAGAAATACCTTGTTCATGGCTGATTTGACATATTAGAGAGTATACCTAAGCCAGGCGTGGTGACACGAGCCTATAGTCCCAGCTACTAGGGAGGCTGAAGCAGGAGGATCATTTGAGCCCAGGAGTTTGAAACCAACCTGGACAACATAGGGAGACCCCATCTAATAATAAAAAAATATATATATCCATAGGATAAATTCTCAAAAGTGGAACTGCTGGCCCACGAACATGTACTTTTCTAATTTTGATGCTTACTGCCGAATCTTTCTCCGGAGAGATTGCACCAATTCACCCCGCCTTGAGTTGGGTTTCCCCAGAAGCAGACCCTGGGATGAAGATTCAAGGGCAGGCAGTTTATTTGGGAGGTGATCCCAGGCTTGACCTGAGGTCAAGGGCAAGAGTGAGTCTGCAGGGGCCGGCTGGGGAGCAGCCCCGGAAGGAGCACAGGGCTGAGACGGGAGGTGGAAGGGGCTGCTGAACAGAGCTGCTGGCGAGAGGAGAGGGTGCAGCTGGCTTCCCAGAAGTGGCTCATCAAAGACCCCACGACAAAGATTTCTGGCTGAGGGAGTGGAAGGGACACCAGGGAATCCTCGCAAAAGACACGAGACTGTGGAACGTACATGTCTCTGCTTTATCTGCGGCAGGTTTTGTCACATGTATTGATTTTCTTTTGATAAAATCCATTCTGATATTTTAAACAAGAAAAACAAGAAGGAATACCCATGGAGACAGGAAGCTCAGTGGCAAACCCTTTGGTTTGGTCCCAGTGCCCTGGAGGAAGGGGCTGGCCCTCCCCACTGGGTGCGGGAGGGTGCTGGGGTGGGCAGAGGGCAGGACTACAGGGCGAGGCTCCAGGTGGCCCTTGGGTCACCCACCTTCCCCTGCCTGAGGCTGGGGGCCTTTCCCCCACCACCGGGCAGCTGTGCAACCTGGGGAAACCACATCCCCTCTCTGAGGCTCGCCTTCTCTCCACGACAGGGACGATGCCACTTTGTGGATGCTCTGCCCACTCTGCAGGAGTGTTGCGATGACGGTAGGTAAAAGTGCTTTGCTGGAATCTAAAGTCTCCCCCCGGAGGCAAGGGGTGAGGATGAGGAGCTCCTGCTCCCCACTCCGCAGGGCAGGGCCCCCCACATCAGGCGCCTCCCTCACCCCTCTCCTTTGCACTGGTCCACAGCCCACCTGTTTTCTGTTCCCGAGACGGGGCTGGCACCCGCGAGGCAGGACAGTGCCCGAGAAGGGCTGGCTAGTTTCTCTTTGGCCACCTGTCTGCAAACCAAGGAGCTGCCACCACAGAGCATAAGCCAGAGGCACAGTGTATTTTTCAGACACAGGTAACAACTGTGACGACTCCTGCATTTCTATTCTTAAATAGATTTTTTTTCATAAAGCAGAGACTTGTTAAAATAATGATACCAATACTTATCTAACACCTCTCTAATTGCCCGTTCAATTTAAGATAAATCTCATTTGAAGTGAGATTTAAAGTAACCCAGATCTCTGAGTACAGATGGGTGCCTTCCATCCAACAAAAACTGTTATAAATCTCTGGAAATCCTTCAGTTATCAAAACCCGTGGTTCTATCCACAGACATTTGCAAACAGTTTGCCATTTTTCTTTTTAAAGGGCCTTTCCACAGGTGCCCCCCCTGCCGCTAACTGCGTCATTGACAACTCATTGTCTAGGCAGGACCTTACCTGCCTCCCTCCCCCCTCACCTTTCCAATTCTTTCTTCCCAGGAAGAATTTGGCCTTTTATTTTTTTTTAATAATCACAGTGTATCTGAAAGATTCATCATCCCAGGTCTACGGTCTCCTATAATTCACGCCTCTCAATCAGGAACGCTCTCAGGCCTGTGCTATGGCTTCCTGCAAGCAAGGCCCAGAGGTCTGTGAGGAGGAGGAGCCCTCTGTCCCGCCAGCCTGTCTCCACCACATCCCAGGATGAGCCTCTTATGCCATTTGCCTCCACTGTGTCCCCTGTCTGGAATGCCCCTCCCTTCCACGCCTTCCTCAAGGCTCAAAGCAAATGTCGCCTCCTGCAGAGAGCTTTCCAGAACCCTACACATTAGCATGAATGCCCCTGTTGAGTCCCTTAACACTCTGCTAGGGACATGGTTAGGGGTGTAGGCTCTGGATCAAATCACCCGGGTTGCCACGCCTGCCCTGCCACTGTTTTCTGTGACCTTGGTGAGTTGCCTAACCTCCACAAGCCCCAGTTTCCCCCTGAAAAACAGGGATGATAATAATAGCAACTACCTAATAGGGTGGTTGTGAAGATTAAATAGGAGCCATGCAATCAGCCTGCTGTATGACCAATGCTCCTCAAACGGCAGCTGATTGCGGCGGCCCTGGCTGGGGACATGTATAAACGCGTCCCTTCCACGAGGGAGTGAGCCCCTGGGGACAAGGCCATGCCGCCTTCGCCTTGCAGCTCAGGGTTGACTTTACCCAGACAGCTTTCCTTGGATGTTCCATCCCTCCTGGTCCTTCCTGTTCCTGGAAAGGACCATCATTCATGCCACCGCTCTGTGTTCGTTAGGATTATGTCTGGGTACAAATGACAGAAAAACAAAAACAGTGTAGCTTGAAGGAGACAGAAGTTTGTTTCTCTTTCACACGTTAGCCCCAGCAGGTAATTCGGGGCTAATATGGTGTTTCAATTTAGGGCCTCACATCTTACTGCTCTGCCAGGTGTGACCCCAACTTCATGATCCAAGGTGGCAGCACCCATGCTCTTGGCAGCCTATGGAGGAAGGCTGTCTCTTAAAGAAGGTTCTGGAGGCTCTCACAGCCCTTCTCACTTACATCCGTTAGCCAAACTTTTTTTTTTTTTTTTTTTTTGAGAGAGTCTCTTTCTGTTGCCCAGGCTAGAGTGCCGTGGTATCAGCCTAGCTCACAGCAACCTCAAACTCCTGGGCTCAAGCGATCCTCCTGCCTCAGCCTCCCGAGTAGCTGGGACTACAGGCATGCACCACCATGCCCGGCTAATTTTTTATATATATTTTTAGTTGTCCAGCTAATTTCTTTCTATTTTTAGTAGAGACAGGGTTTCGCTCTTGCTCAGGCTGGTCTCGAACTCCTGACCTTGAGCGTTCCACCCACCTCGGCCTCTCAAAGTGCTAGGATTACAGGCATGAGCCACTGTGCCCGGCCCATTAGCCGAACTTAGTCACATGGCCACACCTACCTGCAAAGGATGCTGGGAAATGTAGGCTCTAATTGGGGCAGCCAGATACTCAGCTAAAATTCCTAATTCTATAGCGAAAGGGGAGAATGAATACTGGGGAAAACCCAGCAATCTCTATCACCCCACACAATTTAACACTTACTTTTTCTTTTACTTTTAAATTTACAATTAAAAACATTTCATTGTGGTAACGAAATTTACCATTTTAACCATTTTTCAGTATACAGTTTAGTAGCAGTAAGTACACTCACATTGCTGTGCAACAATCTCCAGAACTCATTTCATCTTGTAAAACCGAAACTCTGTACCCACCAAACAACACCCTCCCCTCTGCCTCCTGCCCCTGGCAACGGCCATTCCACTTTCTGTCTCCAGGAACTTGACTCTTCTAGGTACCTCACATAAGTGGAATCGCACACTATTTGTCGTTTAGCTCAATGTCCCCAAGGCTCCCCATGTTGCAGCATGCGCTAACACTTAATTTTCTGTAGTCCTGGTAGTAATTTCCGCTATTCCTTGAGATGGGATTTGCCTTCCCGCTAGAATCGACTATCCTCACTCATTCGACAAAACCGTGTCGAGGCATTCATACGTGCTGGGGGGCGGTCTGGGGCCAGGGCAGTGTTTTGTACCCCTCGCCGCCCTACAGCACCCTTCCGGGTGGCACTGGTTCACACTGCTGCTTCATGAATATTTGTTCCATGATCGAAAAGTCAGGCTAGTCTATGATCCCGTGGTTCTTCAGTGTTTCAACTACGGGACACTTAATCGGAGACCCCACAGATCACCTGACCCTTCTCTCACGCCTTTACCTGGCCGACTTTCAGCTTTAGGCCCCCTGCCCCAGCCCTGTCCTGTGTCCCCTGCGAGCCCTCTCTGCCGTGCAGAGGCCGGGGTTAGCTTCTGGCTCTTGAGGGGAGTTGGGGAGAGGACAGGCAGGGGAAGGTGGGGACAGAGAGTCAGATGTGCCCTTCAGGGAGCCCTCCCCACCCCGACCGTCTCCTTTCTCTGCCTCCACTCTCAAAGGATGTGTTCACCTCTAGCACACCTGAGTTGTACCTGATGCACCTGGCCCTGAGCCCAAATACTTCTGGCCCTGTACCTGCATCCCCTGAGGAAACCTGTTAAAATAGAAACAAACGAACAAAAAACTGGAAAAAAAAAAAGAAAAAAAAAAGATCCCTGGGCCCCACTCCAAGCCTATGGAATCAAAATATCTGGGGAAGAGGGACAAGAAATCTAACTTTCTAACTGTTCCCCTGATGACTCTGATGCTGCCAGCTTGGGAACCACTAGTATAGAGAGTTGAACAGCCCTGGCTGCAATGTCAGCTCCAGCACTCATTTGCTCTGAAACCTCAGCTTACTCAACCTCTCTGAGCCTCATACCAACACCTGCCTTACGAACTGGGAGCGGGGATTACATGAAATGGTGCACGGAAACCTTTCAGTCCAGTGCCTGATGTGCCCAGACCCTAAAAAGTGGGAGCTGACGTTGCAGTTATTACTACAGCATTAATTGTTATTATTTTCATTATTATTCAAACACCTGGCACAGCCCACTCTGAGGACTGTAGCTGTAAATAGTTCCAGTGCTGTCGCCAGGCAAGGCCCTTGGAGAGGCCCCTGACCTAAGTTGAAAGCCAGCCAGATAAAAGGCAGTGATGGGGCTATCTGCTGGATGCTGCGCTCAGGGATAGTAAAAGCTCCAGACAGACCAGGAAGATAAAAGGAAGGGACTCGCCATGCGGACGCTATTATCCTGCCACGGCAACACCTGCCAAACTCCCTTCCTCCGGGTCACTCCAGGCACAGCCACCAGGCAGCTTTCTGCAGCAGCAGCAGCAGCAGAGACTTCGGGAAGCTTCAGGCCAGGGAGTCCCTCCGGAGCAGGGTACAGCTGGCGCCACTCCAGAGCCCCTGCTCCTGGCCAGGAGCGGGAGGGAGTCCCTGGAGCAAGGTCTGCGGGGATGGAAGGACGACAGGCACTCTGGGCCCACGCGAGACACTCACTGCAATCTTGGGTCCTGGTGACAATGGTGCCTGCTCCAGGCTGGGTTCAGGGCCTCCCTGCACACCCTGCCGCCGTGGCGGCACTACGTTTCTGCTCCGATTGTTCACTTGTCTGCCACCTCCACTGGAGGACAGCGACTCGTCCAGCCTCATCTCGTACAGTGGCCCCTCAGTCCCACACTCCTCTTGCACCCGCCTCCTTTCTGTTCCTCAAACCCACTGAGCTGATTCGGCCCCGGGGTGCACTCGCTGTGTTCTCTCTTGCCTGGCGCTTTCTCTTTAGTCTTCAGGTCCTCCCTGGGTTGCCCCTGTCCCAGGGAGGTCACCCAGCTGCTCTCCATCACGACACCCTACGCATCTCCTTTATAGCACCTGCACAACTTAGAGCCGTCTTGCTGATGCATCTGTTTACTTGTTTATGATCTGTCTCCCGTGGAGAGGCACATTTTAGGTGCTCAACGCGTATTGTTGAATGGTTTGATTTTCTAGTTATCTCAGTCCTTGGCAACTGGCATGGTGCCAGGAACCTGAGTGCTGCCTAATAAATGCTTACTGAATGAATAAATTATATGTCAGTCGCTCCTGAATTGGTTTATTACCAAGAAATCTTTCAGTGCTCTTAGACCTAGAAACCCATTTCTTCAACAGTATGCATGGAACTACTATATGTCAGGCACTGAGCTAGACTCAGAGGCTGCAGCGGAAATCAGGACTGAAACAAAGTCCACTCGTGGTCTAAGTTACAGAGGAGAGGAGGTTAGGTGGGGAGAGCGGTTCTCTGGAGATGCGTATAGACACTCCCAACATCTCCTTTTCCTCCCATCCTTTCCCCTGAATTTGGAGATGTTCCAACATGCCATCATCGTTGTTGTCTGTGACTGTGAGTTTCCTGAGTTTGCTGGCAGGGGTTTGAATTTTGGAGGAGGAGCCAGAGGAAATGGCTCCCTGCTGGCAGGATCAAAGCAGGGAGGCTCAGAGATAAAGCCTCTCCCTTCTCAGTCCCCATCCGTCTGCTTCTGCCACCTAGGACCCAGACAGCGGCAATCAGGCACCTTCCTTAGAAGACTGATGTTGCAGGGACAGGGATCCACGAAAGCTTTCACAGTGTCTGCCTTTCATCCTGGGAGTTTAGAGCCCTCAGTAACCAGATCAACACAGCTGGGTTACTCTGCTCCAGGCAGGTGCGCTGAGGCAGAAGGTTCCTAGGAGGACCCGGAATCGCTCCCGGGGGCCTGGGACAGCCAGCTGGCGGGGCAGGCTGAGCCCCAGGGGGGCGCTTCCCAGCCAGCGAGGGGGACCGGGAAGCAGACCCGGAAATGAGGCGAGGCCCAGGGCAGAGGGAGACAGGGGCGGGAGCTGGAAACGGTGAGGGCTCACTTTGTGTAACGAGGTGGGGGACCCCTGGAATGGCCCAGACACAGACAGACACCGGCTGTGGGTACCCTGCATTCCAGAGGGCCTGAGGGACTCCAAAACACGGCCTCCAAAACCCGATTTCGAATTCTGCTGACTGCCTGGTCCCCCAGATCTCTGAAGCACAACTCAATCCACAAACACCTGCTTGAGCTGAACCTGCTGTATTTCAGGGCTACCCCATTCCTGCCAGTTAGGCGCTCAGCCCACGGGAGTTCGTGACGCCCGCGACCCTGTAGTCCTCTTCTGTGTCCTTTGTTGCCCAAGCAGCCCCTGGGGTCCGGGAGAGGACCTTTGCCTGGGAATGAAAAATCTCTGTCTGGAAAATTGGCCCCAGACCCTGGAGGGCCAGAGCTGCGAGGGGCCTTGAGCTCTGTGGTCCAGCCCCGCGTTACAGAGAGGCACTGAGGCCCAGGGAGGCCAGATACCTGCCCAGGTGGGTGCTGGAATCCGGAATCTCATCCACGGTTCTTTCTATTCTACGCACTGCCCAGCACACAGTAGGCGCTCTATAGATACTGGTGGAATAACTGCATGCCTCAACGGATGAATGGCTAGGTGGCTACGTGGGTGGACTCGTGGTGGATGGCTAGGTTGCCTCCTGTGTTTAGAAAGGGACAAGTACATCCTCCTGATTTCCTGTGGCGTGGTTAGCTCCGCGGACCACACCTTGGAAATTTATGGATAAACCAAACGATCAATTAGACACCGCCCAGAAGTGCATCACACACTACACCGCAGCGACCAACCTGGCTTCGGGAACGGCAAACTGTGCCAGACCAATTTAATTTCCTCTCCAGTGATAGTGACGGGCCTCGTCGGCGAGGGGTGAGAAGGAGCTGTCATCGATCTTGATTTCAGGGCGGCTGTTGGTTCTGTCCTACATGACATCCTCATCAACTTGCCAAGGAAACACTGTCTGTTCCAGCCTCCCCTGGAGGTGAGCAACCTGCTCTGAGGCTTCACCCCGAGGCGCTGTCCCCACGTCAACTCCGCGTGGGCACTGGGTTCCCATTCAGGCACTGCCCGTGCGTGCTTACGCATGGAAACATGACCAGGGATGAATGCAGATGTGCACATACGTGTGCGTGGCTAGAGACAGGTGTGCACAAGGCACACGAATGCACACACATACTTGCAAACATGCGTGTGTCATGCCAAGTTCCGCACACCCGGTATCAGCCGTGCATAAGCCCAGGGGGTAGCGATTGAGCCTGAGGGGTGGGGAAGGGGCCAAATTGATCGATTGCGGGATCTGCGGTCCGCAGAAGCACTGTCTGATAGAAACGGAATTCCAGCCACGTACGTAATGTTAAATTTTCTGGTAGTCACATTAAGAAAGTAAAAAGAAAAGAGATGAAATGAATTTTAAGATACAACTTTGCTTTCTGCTCTTAATAGTAACTCAATATACCTGGTCTTCCCACCTCAGTCTCTGTCCTGAAGTCCCCCCACCCTCACCTTCAGGTCCCAGAACCGACCTCCAGCCACACGGGCAAGCTCTTGCTGGCTCCAGCCCCAGCTGGGCAGGTTCTGTCCCTGGAGGGTTGGCTGCCTACACCTGGACGGGCCCTGGTGACGTCTGTACCCTTGGCAGACATAGAGAAGGACAGGGAACTGCCTCGGGGTGGGTTTAGAGAAGCCTCTGGTCTGGGAAGTGCTGGGTTTGAGGGACCTGAGAACGTTTCTGCGGAGAGTCTAGCAGGTGGCTGGGAACGCGGGACCTGAGTTCTGGAAGGGAAGCAGGGAGGAGATTTGGGCGGAGGAATCGTCTCCATAGCGAAGCCACACGGCCAAGCACACGCACAGGCTCACACTCATCCCCTCACCCGGCCACTCTCCCAGACCTACTCCAGGGACTGGTTCGTCCCCTGGTTCTTCACTGAGCGCCAAGCCAGCTCCCACATTGGGGTTCTAGAAGGAAACTGGGTAGGAATCGGGATTGGTCGGGGGATGGGAGTGCCAGGGCTTAGGGGGGCCATGGTGGAGGAGTCTGGGGCACGGGGAGGGTCGGGTCAACAGAGTCCCTGGACATGCCCAATCCCCCCCACCTTGGTTATCTGTGGATGCATGACACACACCCCCCACAGACTTAGAGGCTTAAAACAATTTGTTTTGTCATGTCTCCCAGTTCTGTGGGTCAGGAACCTGGACAGGGACAGTGGCAACGGCTCCGCCCTGCTCAGACGGCTCCAGTGGCTAGGAGCTGGAGTAGGTGGCGGGGCATGTCACTACCCCCCAACTACCTCCTCGTGGCCACCCTGAGCTTCCCCACTGCATGGCGCCTTGGGGCCCTAGGAACGAGAGTCCCCAGTGGTTCAAATAGAAGTTGCATGGTTCTTAGGATGCTGCCTTGGAGATCCTGAACGTCACTTCCGCCGCGTTTTATGGGTCAAGCGAATCTCTAAGGAAAGCCCAGATTCCAGCAGAGAGGAGGCAGTTCCACCTCTCGATGGGGGGTGACAAGTGTGCACAGAAATGGAAGGAATGCAGGTGGCTGTCCTCAGGACAAGCTGCCACCGGCCGCCCACCCGAGAGCAGCATCTGTGTGTTTTACCAGCCCTCCCAGTTTGTCAACCTGACAACATTTCCGTCACTGTCACTGCCTTCTGCACTGAAGCCATAGCCCAGGCCACACGTTGAAGTGTTTGTCTTACCTACTTAGCTGGAATATAAACCCCTTGAAGTTGAGACCATCTCTTTTATGCCTGGCTGCCCTGGCTTTGACACTTTGGGTGTTTTGTTTCCCCTGAATCATTGCCCCTCACCTGGTCCCTTCGGCCTCTGTGCCAGCTACTTGTGGCTCCTAGGAGCCTCTTTGTGGGTATCCCGGTCCTCAGCCCCTCTGGGATAGAAAGAGATCTCAGCGACCGTCCACCAGAGCCCGGCACAGATGGGGGAGGAGGCCAGGGAGGAGAGCGCCCTGAGGGCTGTGAGCCTGGCAGGCTTTATCTGGAAGAGTTGTGGGTGCTTGTGGCCACCTGGATTAGCGCTCTTCTCAGGGACACATGCCACCTCTGTTCCGATGCCCCCACTGCTGCGTTTCAATGTTATCCCGGCCTCACAATGCAAACTGTGTTGGAGAATTACATTGTTCCCCGGAGAAAAGAAAGAGAGAGAGAAAGAGAGGAAGGAGGGAAGGAAGGAGGGAAGGAAGGAGGGAAGGAAGGAGGGAAGGAAGGAGGGAAGGAGGGAAGGAAGGAAGGAAGGAAGGAAGGAAAGGGAAAGGGAATAGCAGGTCCTTTAAATAAACTACTCATCAAAATATTTCTAAGCGATGACGGCTGGAGCGGACCTGCATTCAGACCCTCGTGTGGAATCCAGGCAGCTGTACACCGAGAAGGCGACATACCCAGGGCATTCTGGCCCCTGGCGGGATGTCAGGGAAAACGAGCCTGGGCCGCGCCGGCAGAAAGTGCTGATGGAAAGATGATTTCTGCCCGGGAGGGCGGGGGCTTGCCTCCGTCTAGATCCATTTCACTGCTCCACAAAGAGTCCTTTCTTCCTCCCAAGCTGCACTAAATAATAACAACTGGGGACTTTTCTCGCCCTGATTTCTGAGCCGCTTCAAGTGTCACCTGGTTACCAATAAAATTCATACCTGGAATAGTGTCTCTGACCTCAAGCAAATCTGCACGTTGCGGGGCCCTTTCGCAGGATTCTGGGAGAAACAGCCTGGTTTGGAGATACGGTGGAGGTTGAGTCATGTGCATGCGGCGGGTTTTTGTAAATTGTTTTTCCTTTTGGCTGCTGTTAGATCCGGGAGAGTGTGTTATCCAGAAGAAAGTACATGAGCTCCCCTCCCTCTGCACTCCCGGCCACCACGGTGCAGGCTTCTCCGGTGTTTCCCTGCTCTACAGCAAGGGCCATGTCCCCTGGGTGCTGCTGTGCTTGGCCTCTGCCCACCTGTCTTCCTCACCTGCAGGTCTTCGGTCCCCAGAGCACCCGGTTGGCCTTGTCTTGCTCCTGGTCTCCCTGTTCCCCCGAGCATGCCTTGCTGCCCTGGCTTTCACATTCTGGGGGCTTTGCTTCCAGAATTGGTGCTCCTCACTTGGTCCCACTGGCCTTCGCCCCACCCCTCCGCATCCCGAGTGACACTATGTCTTACAGAGTGGGGTGGTAGAAAGGGCCCAGCTGGCTTGGGAATTGGGGCTGGATTTGAACTGAGGGTTTATCACTCGCTCGCTGGGGGACCCAGGCAGGGTATTTAAGAAACTTGAACTTCTATTTCATCTTTTTTAAAACAGGGATAATAAAACCCTCCTTGCAGGGTTGCTGCGAGGATTAAGGTTCTCGAATGCCAAGGATCTGGCCCTCTGAAAGCACTTGATGAACGACAGCTCTCCTCACTCCCCTCACCTTTATTTCTGATGGTGGCGGCGGGCAGTCACCCTGTGCACCTGGGCTGCGCACTGCCCGGCCCAGGCCTCTGCAAACACGCACCTTTAACTGCATGACCTGACGAAGCCGATGGAGAGGGCTGGGGAAGACGCCATCTAACAGGCACCGGACTCCTGTGTCTCGGGCATTTTGCTGGGAGCTCCGGTTATCTCGTGTAATCCTCCAAGAGCCCTGGGAGGGAGGCGCTATCATTATGCTCGTTTTACCAAAGAGGCAGAAGTTAGGGGCAGACACAGAAGGCTGAAGAGCTGGGATCCAAACCCAAGACTGGAACTGGGACCAACGTGAACGTTGGATTCCAAAGGAACCAGGAAGATAGCAGGTGACTTCATGTAGAATCTACCTGAAAGTGCCCCCTCCATCTGGGGAGAGGACGGGGCAGGCTGACTGCAGACGGAAGCGGAGCAGCCCCCGTCATGGGAGAGGGAGGCACAGGAGGGCCGGGGGGCTTTTGGAGGCCTGAGGGGTCCATGTCACTGTGGCTGGCACAAGTTCTACATGTCGAGACTTGTTAACCTACCTGTCAGCTCAGCACAGGCTTCCAAACAGGGACAGGACACCTATGTCAGGAGGCAAGAGCAAGAGAAGGCCAATAGCAAAGGGCCCTTCAGCCGCCGGGGACCGCCCACTCCAGCCTTTGCAGTCCCCCCACCCCCTGCTTCCTAGTTCCCTGTCTTTCTTCCTTCTACCCTGCAGCGACCTCCCCAGCTCTCTTGCTTCTCTCACTAACTCTCTGAATTTCTGACCACATTGCCCGCTTCTTCCCACTGGGGTGTGAGGCCCAGAGAGGTGCTTCACTGGCCTGGAGACACACAGCAAGTCCACCACCTGGACCTGTCTTCTGGTGTCCTGAGATTCTGTCCCTCACCCTTTGTCCTAGTCGGGCTGCTGCCTCATCCTTGGGAGTGAGTCTCTTTCCTCTCCTAGAGGAAAGATGGTCTGGCCCCTTAAAATGACAATGTCTGTCCTGCCATTACAGGCCAGAGCCCCGCAGAACCTGTGCAGCCTCAGGGGAATGCGAGCTATCTCCAATCTCCCCAGGCTGTGAAACCAAATACAGAAATAAAGGCCTTTTCTCAGGGGCCCTTAATCTCTTGGCAAATCGCGGTGGAGGAGCCCTCTTTCCCGTGTCACACCGCCCGGCTCAGGTGTGAAGCCAAGGGCACAGCAAAGAAGGCGGTGGCACTGGCAGAGACAGAGCCACCGTGGTGTCTGCTGAGTCCTGCGGTCCCAGCCTGGCCGGCACGAGGGGCAGGGGACAGGCAGGCCTTGGGAGGCCTGTGGGGTCTATATCATTATGGTTGGCACAAGTTCTACACATCAAGACTTGTTAACTCACGTGCCGGCTCAGCCTGGGGCACCCAGTCAGGGGCACCGCACCGGGAGGGGCAGGGGTGGTGGCGGGAACACAACATAAGAGGGGTGAACGCGGTCTTTAGCATCAGGCAATACCCTCCTCCCCAAATCCCGGGGGCCGCGGGATGGAAGGTGGAGCCGCCGCAGTCTCAGCCCATCAGAGAGCAGACCCAAAGCCCTGGCTCTCCCCGCACTGCAGGCTGTTCCCAGGAGTCCCCGGGGAGTTCCCGAGCAAGCACTGGGGCCTCCTGGTTCGGGATTAGGCATCCTGCTCTTCTCATGTGCTGTTAAGGAGGATGTCACACTACGAGACCCAGCCTTGGTGCTGAGGAACCCCCCAGACTTGATGGCAGTCATTCGTCATCCGGTCTCACTAACAGTGGCTGCCTGGTCCCATGCATGGCCCGGTGCACTCTCCCAAAATCCCGGGCAAGGAGCTTCCCACAGGGCCGGAGGAGAAGCTCCGAGACTTGTCCTTGGAGAGAAGTCCTGCAGTTTGAACGAGGCGGGACTTTCAGCCGGACAAGTTCCCATCCAGCCCCGCCGTCCCGCTTGGCCAGAGCCTGCTCTTAGAAGAACGTGCCAGGAGCCGGTAGGCCTGAGGGGCTAACACTGGGCTTTGTGTTCAAGGGACTCTGGGTTCAAATCCTGGCTCTGCCTCTTCCTGCAGGTAACCTGGCCTCTCTGTGCTGCCTGGTCCTTACCCGTGTTAAGGTGAGGACTAGAGTTTCATAGAGTTTCACAGAGTTCCCACGCGGATCAAGTGAGGTCCAGCTGCAAAGCCCCTGTGCACAGAAGAGTGTCCAACCCCCCGGTTGGACAAATTTTGCTGAATGAGGATGAGAAAATTCTGGGTTGATGCTTCCGATCAACTGGGGCAGCCTTTCCCTCTGTCACTCTCCTTGGAGACTTTCGGGGCATCTTTGGAGTTCTGGGGCACCTCCCTCCCAGTGGGGAAAGGGAAGGAACCGCACTCGGGAACTCGGGCTCCCAGCAGTCCCCGGGAGCATCAGAGGTGTCTCCCCACGCGCCCAGGGCAGGACCCAGGGGACATGGTCAGACATCCCGTCAGAGGAGCTGGAAACTGCCGGGTTCCCGTCACGCACACTCTGCAACAGCGCCTGGAGCAGATGGCAGGGGTGGGTGTTCCCGGCTGGGTTGACAGAGCCTCATTTGCCTGGAAATTCCTCCAGTTCCAGGGAATCCCTTCCAGATGTTCTCACCCACAGCCTGGCTGAGCAGGAGCAGTGGGGAGCTAAGGAGTCAGGGCTGGAGAGCTGAGCCAGCCTTAGACATAGGCAAGCCAAGCAACCATGCATGAGGCCAGTCCAAAATCCCTAGTGTCCTCAAGTACCCCCCCACCATCCCTACCACTTCAGGGCTCCACTGTTAGATAGCCATTCCTTTAGATAAGTCATTGCTATCTCCAGGAGTTCTCTTTCAGATGTTAATCCCCCTGAGAAGGATAACACATAAAACCCCTTGCCACTGGAACTGTGTCCCAGTTACATTGGGCATCTTGTTGGAATCTCAGGCACCCAACCCAGATCTATGGATTGAGAATCTGTATTTTAACAATACACCTGGGAGAGTCCGTATGCACATAAGAAGTGCTAAACTAAACCACTTTATTGTCCACTCACTTGCTAGAACACGAATTTCTGTTTGTTTTATTCACTACATCACACCCGAAGAGATCCTGAAACAGAACTCATTAAATCCTTTTTGAATAAAATGAATTAACATTATTGGGGGGCTGGAAAGGAGGAGAAGGAGGCAAGCAGCAGTGTGGTGGCCCCCAAATCAGCGGTGTCGTCCCTCCCAGAGCTAGAAGTGAAAATGGCACTTGGGAGGAAACACAATGAGCCCCTTCTCCTAGAGGTCCTCTTCCTCCACCTCCACCTTCGATCTGGCCCCCCACGGCCGGGAGTGCTTCCCCTAGGGGTTCCCCTAAAACCTCTCGCAATGCTGGATTCTGCTGAGGTCTGAGCACACTGCACACGCCAGACTCCATGGAGGCGGTCCTGCTGTGTGGGCTGCGCCCTCTGTCTCCCCACTGGGGGCCTTGGATGACGTGGGTGGGTCCTTGGAAGTGGCAGGTCCCAGCAAGGACCTGGCACATTTCCAGAGCGCACAGGCTTCTGCCTGCGCCCACTCCCAGCAGGGCCCTGGGGCAAGGCAGGCCAGCTGTCTCTGTGGTCACCTGGAGCTACAGCTGGTTCCTCTGCGGTTGTGCCTCAGCCTCGGCCCGGAGCTCTGCGAGAGAATCACCTAATGGTTGGCAAGCTGAGCCTTCCACTTGCAGTTGGGAAAACCGAGGCCCAGTGAGATAAGGCCACACGGGCAAGTTCCGAGAACAGCAGACTAATGCCCAGGACTCCGCCTCTCCGACTGCTATTCTCTCTGGCTCACCTTGGACAGCTCATGTGTTCCTCCTCTGCATACCTTAGCATCTAGTGCCTGACAACCAGTAGGAGCTCAATAATTGCAGATTGAATGAGAGAGAAGCAAAGGGCCCCACTGGGAGCCAAGAGAATGACAGTGGCAGGAAAGGCCACCATTCACCTGTGCTGAGCACGTCACACAGGTGATTTCTTTGAAGATTTACAACAGCCCTATGGGAGAGGCACTATTATCATTCCGAGCTGCAAAGACACCAAAGCACAGAGCGATTAAGAAATGAGCGTCGATCCTGCCGGAGCTGGGATTTCAACACATTTCTGCCTAAAACTCTAAAGCCCGCGTCCTCATCAGGATGCCGTACTGCTCTCTTTTTGGCAAACTCTTTTCTTTGAAAGAGGCCACTGCTGCCCGGATGACCCTGGGACAGGCTCTGGGCTGGATGAGTTTGTGATCGCTTTGATGGCAGGCAGAGTGCGTCCCCACTGACTCACCAAGGAGCCTGGGACATCCAGGATTTCTTGCTGAATCCTCACTTCGGCTGCTCCTCACCTGGGATGCCCCAAGTCCCCTGATTTGCTCTCAGAGGCAGCTTCCATTCAAATGCCAGCAGTCCCACAGGGCTGCGCCGACCCCGCCATCTAAAATAGCTCCCGCCCACCCCACTGTCCGCAGCCCTTCTCCCCTGCACGGGCATCACCTGGCAGCATTGTGTCGCTGTGTTTGCTCTGTGACTGCCTTCCCCGTGGATGGGACCTCCACAAGGGCAGGGACGCGGGCTAGCTGATCGCTCTATCCTCAGGGCCCGGCGCACGGTGAGTGCCCAGCACACCCCCACTGCGTGAGCGAACCCTCACAACACAACACATGAAACGCCTCTTTCCTCTCCCGCTACCCCTTCGCAGTGGTCCTGTGAGAGACGTGCCTCTAGGAATTTGCTAATAAAGATCCAACATTTACCAGAGATTTACTTTAAATAAATCACCGCGGATCCATTTGTGCACTCATCGAACACGTACCAAGCACCTCCACGTGCCAGGCAGGGCATTAAGTTCTGGGCAAGCCATGGCCCCCTACACCTCCCCAAGAGTGGCATTTTAGTGGAGGAGATGGGCATTCAATAATGCCCCCAAATAAATCTGAGACTGCACCTTGCTAGTGCAGGAGCTGACCGGGGCCCTGGTGGGAGGGGGACAGGTTCGAGCCTTGTCCCCTGACAAGGGCACTGGCACCGATTTGCACCGCGTGGGTCTTCCTGAGTGGCGGTGGAGGGGCGAGGCACCGGCTGGCATGCCCAGAGACATGTTTGCCCCAGAGCCTGGGTTTGGCAGGGGAACGACATCATCATGTCAGCTGTGGGGAGAGAGGATTGGAAGTGCCGAGGGAGAGCCTTCTCCAGGGGAGGCAGCCCCACAGGGTCTCAGGGGTGGGGACTCTGCCTCACAGCACTAGGGGGGTCTCATAATCGCCTACAGAGGCCTCGCGCCACTCTCAGGGTGTGTGACAAGATCTGCTTCCCTACAGGTGCTGTGTGCATTGAACGCAGACACGGATGTGAGGGACCAAGCTCCAAGTGCCTGGCTCCCAGGGGTGACCTGTGTGGGTCTCTAAAGGTGGAAAGAAGTGGAGATTCCTGGTGGGGATGGGGTTGGGGGCGGCATGCAGTGAAGGGCCAATGAAAGGAGATGTTAAATGGACTGGGATGGTTCCATCTGGAGAGCGATGATTCATGTGCCTCCGTTTCTTGGTCTATAAAATGGGTCACCAACCAGTTGTTTCCATGCAAAGGGCAGAACAAGGAGAAGTGGACTTTAACTCAAGCAGGAAGATTTGCAGTCAGATAGGAGGAATAATCTCTTAAATCTCAGAGAAAATAAATGCTGAGATAAGCCAACCAGAGGGAG
This sequence comes from Avahi laniger, assembly GCA_963575035.1. Lineage (NCBI taxonomy): Eukaryota > Metazoa > Chordata > Mammalia > Primates > Indriidae > Avahi > Avahi laniger. The sequence continues at coordinate 81,860 of CAUYSK010020555.1, forward strand.
AGGTGGAATTCTTTGGAAACAGAATTATAAAGCTGGAAGGGACAAGTTATCCCTCACCCCCCACCTTAGATTTTAGAAGTGACACTCTGAGGGGAAGCGCGACCCGCCTTTGGTCCGAGGTGGTCAGTAGCAGAGCTGCAGTAGGACCCGGGGATCCCGACTCTGGATCCATCTTTGCACCCCCCTGCCCTCACCCATTCTGTTCTTCCAGGAAAGACTAACACCGCGCACCAGGAAATGCCCTAAGCTGCTCCACAGTCTGGGGATTAATCCTGTGAAGTAGGCATCTTATCTCAGACAAGCAAACTGAGGCACAAAGAAGCAAAGCAACAAACCCACAGTCATTCAGCTTCTCAGGGATCGAGAGAGGATCTGTGCCCCAGTCTTCCGAGTCACCTCCTGGCTCTGTAGCCTCCACAGTCCCCAGCTCCCGTCCTAGAGGGGACAAACCAGAGCTTCCCAACCTGTCCCGGGCAGTGATGATCTCCATGGTTTGGCTCGACTGCACTAAAAGATCCCGAGCGCTTCCTAAATGACAGCCATTCCCCTTGCAGAGCTTTGCACACTCTCTTCTGCACCTAACGGGACAGTTTCACGCAGGGCTGGCTTCGTGGGAATGCCACCCGTGCAGCCAGCCGGAGCAACATGCTCAGAAGGAGCCTCCAGTCTGATGCAGTCTCAGAACTTTCAGGACAGCTGCCCTGCGTTTGTATTTTGCACTGGGCTCTGCAATTATGTAGCCCATCCTGATTTTGGACAAAGGTACTGGACCTTCACCAGAAGGGGGGTGGTCTGAAGGGGGTGGTGGTGGTGATTTTGCACTGGGGGGACGGCCACTGAGCTCTTCTCTGGCAACAGGTCCCCCTATCCCGGGATGACTGGGAATCCACCCCCTTCTGCCCACTCCACTTTCCCCAGACAGAGGCGTGAGGTCAGCTTGGAGCAGGGCACATCTCACGTTCATATTCTCTCTCTCTCTCTGCCGCTCTCCTTCCCTCAAGCCATGGATGAACTAGACAGGGCCAGGCAGAGGCAACGCTCCCTCCGGGCCCAGAGGTGACAACTCACCCTTAGGCTTCCTTGCCAGCCCCAGGTTTCTCGCTGACTCTGCTGGGCTGGCGGCCAAAGACAGCCCATCTGGCCATGCCTAGGGTAAGAAAAGGCACAATTTAGCTCCAAAACAGTTTTAGCATCAGGCAAAACAGATGACACGTGGGAGAGACACAAGGTAGAACACAACATGGCAGTTAAGAGGAATGACCTAATTAGATCTCAAACATACAACCTTGAGTTTAAAAAAAGCATTTTGCTGTATGATATGTAGCTGTGACATCCTTTGTGTAGAACAAGCCACACACATACACACACTCATATTCACAAATACTATATATTTCCATGGGCCCAGGCATATATGTGAAAAAATTTTTTAAGTGTGGAAGGATCACACCAAATTCACACGAGACTTGTGGTCTCTGAAAGTGAGGTGGGTTGTCCCGGGGAAGGTACCTGTGACTGTCTAACAATGCAACAAGAGAATCACTTGGGTTGGTTTTATTTTAAGCACAGATGCTCCAGCCGTGGGGCAGAGGAGGGGTGTCAGTCCCTTCCTTCCTGAGGATCCAGTAGTGCCCGCTCCCAACTGACTGCACAGCAAGCTGCAGGTGACAGAGCACTGTCCCCTCCCTCATCTTAGGTGATGCCTGCAGTAATCCCGTGAGGGGGAGGGCGGGTGTAATTATTATTCCCATCTTACAGAGGTGGCAACAGAGTCAGAAATGTTGAGTGACTTGTCCGCGGGCACAAAGCCAGGAAGCAACAGACTGGGACTCTTGTCCTCCAAGCCAAGTCAGACACAGTGGGGGTGCAGTGGCCAGGGCCCAGGCCCATTCATTCCCATGGGCATTTAGGGTTTGCAGGACTTAGGGTGCCCCTCTAGGTAGGGGTAGCTTCTGCTAGACCCGCTCTGAGCCTCCAAGCAGACGTGGGATGTGCTAACCCTTCTCCTGAAGCGCGAAGGAGATGCTCTCTCCACCTCTTATGCGGTTGGGAGAGGCATCCAAATAGCAGAGGCCAAAGTGCAGAAACCAGTTCCCGCTCCGCCTGCCCAGACTAGACCTTCAGTTTCCCTGATGAGCTAAATCCCAGCCTGCGGCATCCCCTTTCCTGATTGGTTCCCTCCCGGGGGTCCTCCTTCCTCTTCCTGGCCACTGATTGGCTCCCCTTCTCTGGCTCCTCCCACCTCACTGAATTTGCCTTCCTATTGTCCCACAAAGGCTGCCCCAGGCCACTGGATGTAGCGAACTTTTAGGTCGTGGTTCTCAAATGTCAGTGCAGCGCTGGTCACACAAAAACCAGCCTGAGCCTGTTTCACACCCAGATGCCAGGACCCCAGGCCCAGAGATGCTGATTCAATAGGTCTGTGGTGGGGCCCAGGAATCTGTAGTTTTTAAAAACAAATCCCAGCTGGGCCGGGCGCGGTGGCTCACGCCTGTAATCCTAGCACTCTGGGAGGCCGAGGCGGGCGGATTGTTTGAGCTCAGGAGTTCAAAAGTAGCCTGAGCAAGAGCGAGACCCTGTCTCTACCAAAAATAGAAAGAAATTAATCGGACAGCTAAAAATATATAGAAAAAATTAGCCGGGCATGGTGGCGCATACCTGTAGTCCCAGCTACTCGGGAGGCTGAGGCAGAAGGACTGCTTGAGCCCGGGAGTTTGAGGTTGCTGTGAGCTAGGCTGACGCCACGGCACTCACTCTAGCCAGGGCAACAAAGTGAGACTCTGTCTCAAAACAACAACAACAAAACAAAACAAAACAAAACAAAAAAAACAAATCCAGTTAATGCTGTTATTGAATGAAATTTAGAAATCATGCATCTAGTTGAAACCTTTGAATCAAAAATCAGGTAAACCAAGGCCCAGAGAGGCTAAATTGCATGTTTGAGTTCACACAGCTAATAAACTGAAAGCAAATATTGGGAGGCTACTGGTGCCCCCATGACCTCTTTCTGCCTTGCACGCACACAACACAGATGCACACATGACACAGATGCACACGACATAGATGCACGCACACATGACACAGATGGACACACATGACACAGATGGACACACAACACAGATGTACACACGGACACACAGACAGATGCACATACACAACACAGATACAGACACACACACAGATGCACACACACACCTCACACATCTCTTCCCTGTCTGACTCTCTAGGCTCCTTTCCTGGGATCTGACAAAAATCTGGTCCCTTTACTTCTGGGTCCAGGACCCATCCAGAGTAGTCCTGCGGAGTTGGGGGAGGATGGCAATTTCTTGGTGAAGGTGTTACCTGCAGGGCCTGGGGCCTGGCATCGTTCTGCTGTCCAGGTGGAGCCCAGGTCACACATCAAGCAGTGGTGAAAGCTGAGCTGCTGCTCCTTGTCCCCGACTGTCCCAGGAGGCCCCAGGTGCCCGGCCTCACAGCCACCCTCCCCAAGATTCAGGTGTCACACAACTGGGCCCCAAGCCAGACCTCTGGTTTTCAGGACACTCTCCCCTCCTGAGGCCCGCGGGGATCCCAGGAGATTGCAGTTTGCCCTGTTGGAAATGGCCGGAGGCCTAGGAGGGGCAGAGGAGGGTGCTGAGGCAGCAGGGCCTCCCCTGAACCTCAAGGGACCCTTTTCTACCACCAAGAAGCCCCACACAGACGAGCCAGGTCTTCTAGGTCCTGCCTCTCTGTACCGCAGCCACCCAGACCCTTCACTGCCAGCCCTGCGCCCCCTCCTGCCTTGGTCTTGTCCTGATTCTCCCCAACATACTTACTGTCGCCCTCTCCTAAAGACTGCAGCCCTGAAGTTTCTAGTGTGCAAGGGGAATTCTGAGAGCCAGCCCTTCTGCTTCCGGGAGACTGTGATTGTGACTACACCCCCTTCTCTCTGGCACCCAGGGAGGAGAGGCAGCAGAGATAGAAAGAAGGGCTATGGAAGTCCGAGACTCACACCAACTAGAATGGCTAAAACAGCAACGGCAATGACAACTTGATAATATCAAGTGCTGACTGAGCAAAGCAACTGGAACACACACACATGGCATGTTGGGAATGTAAAATGGTACAGCCACTTTTGAAAACAATCTGGCAGTTTCTCAGGAAGTTAAACATACACTCACCATACGACCTAGCAAACCTACTCAAAGGTATTTAGTTAAGGGAAATGAAAACTATGTACCTGTTTATGAATGTTTACAGAGAATTTATTCACAATTGACTGGGCGCAGTGGCTCGTGTCTGTAATCCCAGCACTTTGGCAGCCAAGGTAGGAGGATCGCTTGAGCCAAGGGGGTCGTGACCAGCTTGGGCAACATACTGAGATCCCATCGCTACAAAAGAGAAAAAAAAAAAGAAAAGGGAATTTATTCACAATCACCAAAAACTAGAAACTCCCCAAATTTCCTTGAACTGGTAGACGGATAAGCAAACCGGTGCATCCAAACAACCGACCCTGCTCAGCAATACAAGCAACAAAGCACTGATACAGCAGCAGCATGAATGGATCTCAAATGCGTTTGCCAGACCCCCAAAACCACATAATAAGACTCCATTTATATGATTTTCTGGAAAAGGCAAGACCACGCAATGGATCCGTAGCCGTCTGGTCTGACCACAGGAGAAAGGTTGACTGCTGAGGGGCAGGTGGGAATTCTGGGGGTGATGGAAATGTTCTATACCTGCCTGTGGTGGTGATTACATGATTGTATGCATCTGTCAAAACTTGCAGGCCTGTGCACTGTGAAGGCTGAATTTTGCTGTGTGTAAATTATATCATAGTTTTTTAAAAAACAAAACAAAACTAAAACTTGTCTCACCTCCTCATCTCACCCCTACAGTATAATAGCTTTCCATCACATCCCTAAGGCTTTAGAGCAAAAAGCACGAAACCAAACCGTGGCTAAGTGCAATGTGGGATCCAAGATTGGCTCCTGGCACCAAAAACAGGACATGAGTGAAAAACTGGGGAAGTCCAAATAACGTCTAGGGTTTCATCAATAGCAGTGTACCAATGTCAGTTTTCAGCTGTGACAGACGTGCTGGTAACGTAAGATGTTAACACGGGGAAATGGGGTGGGGGGGACACAGAAACTCTCTCTACTGTCCTTTGCCTTTTCTGTTAATCTGAAACTATTCCAAAATAAAAAATTACACACATACACATGCACACACACACAGCACGTATGAGGATGGAGGAATATATAAAATAACATTGGCAAGATATTTATAATTTTAAAAGCTAGGCTGTGAGTACATGGGGTTCACTATACTCTTTCATCTACGTTTGTGTGTTTGAAATTTTTGTTGCTGGGAAAATGGAGTAAGCATATCATCTCAGTCCATTTGTGCTGTTCTTACAAAATACTTGAGACCGGGTAGTTTATAAAGAACAGAGATTCATTCTCTCCTAGTTCTGAAGGCTTGGAAGACCAAGATCAAGGTGCTGGCTTCAGGTCAGGCTGTGGTTTCTGCGTCCAAGGTGCCACCTTGAAGGCTGCATCCTCTGGAGGGAGGAGTGCCGTGTGCTCACATAGCAGAAGAGTGAAAGCATTCCCACAGCCCTTTTCATAACGGCATCGATCTGCTCGTGAGGACAGAGCCTTCACAACCCAACCACCTCCCAGAGGCCCAACCTCCCAACGCTGTTGCATTGGAGATCAAGTTTCCGACACATGAATTTGGGGGACACATTCAGTTCATAGCACATATTTTCCCTATTCCTCCCACTAAGCACAACTGAAAATCCTGGACAGCCTGGATGTCATATACAAAACAAATAGAAGAAGGGACTTTGGAAGGTAGACTGGCTAGAGACCTCAGAGCCCAAGGAGTCCCACAGTGGTGAGTTCCCTGGGATTCTTTCTGTGTCATATATCCCAGATCTGGAGCTGGAAAAGTAGGCGACCCAGAAATGCCAACAGGTGCAAATAAAAAAAATCCCCCACCCCCAAGCCTTCTCTTCCTAGACAAAGGAGCAGGAATGGGCAGCCTAGCAAGACAGAAGACTTGCAGGCAACAATCACTCTACTGCAGCCAAACATCACAGGAAAAAAAAAAACAAGGGTTCCTCTTCATGGCAGCAAAGGAGCCTGGACTTCCACCGTCACAAAGGCTACCAAAGCACCCCAACGACCCTGTGGAGGTGGCATCAGAGACGGCTCGGTGAAGAGTGAGAACTCCCACCATGAGCTGGGGGTAATGAGGTCACTGTGGTGTCACTACACGGGCAACCACAGCTGTCCCCTCAACTCGGGTGTCAGTGGAAGCTGAGTGGGGAACCTGGACTTTTTTCACTTCCATCTGGCAGCAAAGAGAGCGTGCTCTCCCCACCTCCCCTGCAGGAGTGGTGCAAGGAAAAGTGAGAAAGAACAGAATATCCCTCCTGAATACAGACACAAAAAATCCTTTTAAAAGTAGTTAGGATTCAGCAATATATAAAATGAAATATACACCATGATTAAGTGGGTTTATTCTAGAGATTCAAGGCTGGTTCAATATTTGCAAATGAATTAATGTAATTCAAATTAAGATGATCATATCAATTGATGCTTAAAATTCAGCGCCCATTAGACAAAAATCAACACTCATCCATGATAAAAGTACAAGAAAAAATAGGAGCGGAAGGGAACTTCCTCGACTTGATAAAGAACATTAACAAAAACCCTATGGCTAACATTATACTTGATAGAGAAAGACTGAATGTTTTCCCCTTAATTGAGGAACAAAGCAAGAATGTCTGTTGTCACCACTCTTACACGACATAGAACCATGGGCATTCTAGCCAGTGCAATAAGGCAATAAAAGAAAATAAAAGGCATACAGATTAGAAAGGAAGAAGAAAACTGGCTCTATCTGCAAATAATACGATTGTTTATGAAGAAATTCCCAAAGAATCTACCAAAAATATTAAAATTAATAAATGAATTCAGCAAGGTCACAGGATACAAGATAAATACATGAACATCAATTGTATTTCTACATACTAGAAATGAATACCTGGTACCAAAATTAAAAATACAGTACCATGTGCGACTGCAAAAAGAAAAAAGAAGATAGTTGGGTATAAATATAAAGGACTTGTATGCCGAAAACTATACAAAAGCAGATGAAATAAGTCAAAGAAGAGCTAAATAAACGGAGAGATGTACTACATTCATGGATTGGAAGACTCAACATAGTAAAGATGCCAATTCTCCCCAAATTTAGATACAAGTTTAATGCAATTCCTTTCAAAATCTCAGCAGAATTTTTTGTAGATATAGACAATATTATTCTAAAATTTATATGGAAAAGCAAAGAAGCTAGAATAGCTGCCTTAGTCTGATTGTGTTGCTACAAAGAAATATCTGAGGCTGGGTAATTTATTTTTTTAAAAAAAAAGGTTTATTTGGCTCGTGATTCTGATGACTCAAAGTTCGAGACTGGGCATCTGCATCTGGTGAGGGCCTCAGGCTGCTCCCAAAAGACGAAGAGGAGCTGGAGTCTGCAGAGATCACAGGGCAAGAGAGGAGGAAAGGGAGGGTAGTTCCAGGCTCCTTTTAACAACCAGGTCTCACAGAAACTAATAGAATGAGAACTCACTTGCCCCCCAGAGAGGGAATTAATCTATTCATGAGGGATCTGCCCTCAGAACCCAAACACCTCCCATTAGGCCTGACCTCCAACACTGGGGATCAAATTTCAACATGGGCCTAGTGCAGTGGCTGGAGACCAGTCTGAGCAAGAGTGGGACCCAGTCTCTACTAAAAATAGAAAAAATTAGCCGGGTGTGGTGGCGAGCGCCTGTAGTTCCAGCTACTGGGGAGGCTGAGGCAGGAGGATCTCTTGAGCCCAGGAGTTTGAGGTTGCTGTGAGCTAGGCTGAGCCACGGCACTCTAGCCCGGGCAATAGAGGGAGACTGTTTCAAAAAAACAAAACAAATTTCAACATGAGGTATGGCAGGGACAAACATCTGAGCCATAATAATAGCAATCTTGAAAAAGAAGAATAAATTGGGAGGAATCAGTCTACTCGATTTCAAGCTACAGCAATTACTGTACAGCTACAGTAATCAGGACAGTGTGTTATTGGCAGAGAGACACATAGATCAAAGGAACAGAACAGAGAAACTAGAAACAAACCCGCACAAATGTGCCCAACTAATTTTTGACAAAGATGCAAGACCACTTCAACGGAGGGAAATAAATAGCTTTTCCTTTTTTTTTTTTTTTGAGACAGAGTCTCACTCTCTTGCCCGGGCTAGAGTGCTATAGCGTCAGCCTAGCTCACAGCAACCTCAAACTCCTGGGCTCAAGCGATCCTACTGCCTCAGCCTCCCGAGTAGCTGGGACGACAGGCATGCGCCACCATGCCCGGCTAATTTTTTTTTTCTATATATTTTTAGTTGTCCAGATAATTTCTTTCTATTTTTCTTTTTTTTTCTTTTTTTTTTTTTTTTTTAGTAGAGACGGGGTCTCACTCTTGCTCAAGCTGGTCTCGAACTCCTTAGCTCAAACAAACCGCCTGCCTCGGCCTCCCAGAATGCTAGGATTACAGGCCTGAGCATTTGTTATAGGGCAGGTCTAGTGGTGACAAATTCCCTTAGTGTTTGCTTGTTTGGGAAAGACTTTATTTCTTCCTCATTTATGAAATTTAGTTTTTCAGGATACAGATTTCTTGGCTAACCATTTATCCTGTTTAAGAAGACTAAAGATGGCATAGAAGACTAAAGATGGGACCCCAATCCCTCTGACTTGTAAAGTTTCTGCTGAGAAGTCTCATGGGTTTTCTTTTTAAGTTACTTAGTGCTTTTGTCTTATAGCTTATAGAATTTTCTTTTTCACTTTGACTTTGGCCAGTCCGCTGACTATATGCCTTGGCGATGACCTCTTTGCAATGAATCTTGCAGGAGTTCGATGACCTTCTTGTATCTGGATATCTAAATATCTAGCAACACTAGGCAGGTTTTTCTCCATTATTTCCTCAAATAGGTTTTCCATGCTTTTTGCTTTTTCTTCTTCTCCCTCAGGGATACCTATGGGTCTTAATGTTTTGGGTTTTATATAATCCCATATTTCTCAGAGACTTTGTTCATTAGTCTTGATTCTTTTTTTCTTTATTTTTGACTGGATTATTTCAAAATCCTTGTCTTCAAGTTCTGAAATTTTTTCTTCTGCTTGGTCTAGTCTGTTGTTAAAACTTCAGTATATTTTGAAATTCCCTAAAATACTTTTTCATTTCCAGAAGCTCTGTTATTTTCTTTTAACATCTGTCTCCTTAAAGGATTTTTCATTAATGTCCTGAATTATTGTTCTGGTTTCTTTGGGTTGGTTTTCAACTTTCTCATGGATCCCATTGGGCTTACTTGTATTTTCATATTGGGATCCTTATTTTGAATTCCATATCTGACATTTCAAAATGTCCTTTTGGTTGGAGTCCATTGCTGGAGAACTACTGTGATCCTTTGGGTGTGTCAAAATAGCCTGTTTTTTTTTATTGCCAGAGTTCTTATGATGGTTCCTTCACATCTGGAACTTCTTCCCTCAGCTCAAAACAGAGAGCTTTGCAGTTCACCTGTTCTCCTCTGTTGAGAATTCTGCTGCTCAGTGTAGAGAGGGAGAGGTACGCTGCCTTTCAGCTCATGCAGGTAGGAACCCACTGTGGTGTTGCTGGCACTTTGGGTTGTTGGACCCCAGACTCCTGGGAGAGTGTTCAGGTGCCAGCAGTGGCGGAGTAGGTTAGGGAATCCTCAATTCCAAAGCCCCTGGGTGGCGTACTTGAGTCCTGGGAGTACAGACCAGACTGTGCTGGCAAACTTGCCCTCAGGGCCCCCCTGACTTTAGGCACTGTCTATGATAGGGAAGGTTCCTGGACTAGAAGAATTTTCAGGCAGGAGATGGACACATGTCCTGTGAGCCTGTGATGGCAGGGGCAGGCCCCTCTTGAGGTTAGCAGAGGCAGGCAGCTGTGGGGTATATAAGCCATTTGCACCTTCTTCCTTCTCTGTCCTTTGGGGACACAAAAGTACCCAGATTCCCAACTCCCACCCTAGCCCAGCTACAGGAGATGTGGTAGAGGCAACTCAGCTTGCTTTGTGCAGGGCTGTTGGACTGGCTGTGGGCTGTGGTTGAAATGTTCCAGCAGGAGAGGTGTAATTATACCAGGGGCTTGCCTCCAAGAATGGTAGGCTCCTCCCAAAAGGGACTGCTGGGGGAGAGGACTGCCAGCCCTGCCCCACCTTAATGGAGGTGACAGTTTTTTCTTGAGTGTAGCTAGTAGCTGCTGTAGGCCTGGTGCGTGGGTGAGTTCCAGTAGCAGTGATGGGATAACCCTCTTCGTCACAAGCAGTGCTGTTGCAGTGGTTGTTGGCAGTGGCCGCGGTGTGGGGACACCACCCACAGCCCCAAACACGCAGCTCTCAGGCTCTCCTGCTCTCTGCGCCCACAGCACCAGAGCACTGCTCAGAGGAAGGCCAGGGGGTCCTGCTCTTCACCAGTGAGCCCTGGGCACAGAAGTCACGCTGCCAGAGGAGTCCCAGTCCCTACGCACAGCTCCAGTCAGGCAGCCCTCTGGCTTGGCTGCCCTGGCCTCTCCTGGCAGCAGCAACAGCGGCTGGGCCTACAGTGGTGTGTGGAGGGGGCCAAGGGGTCCTATTCTCTCCCCACGATCTGGAGCATAGAGGCTGCCCTGCTGGGGGAGGGGATTTCACTCCGTACTGGTGAGGCAGAGCACAGAGTTTGTGCTGCTGCTGGGGGGCAGGGCCGCCTTTGACAGCTCCAGGCAGGGAACTCTCAGGCTCTGGAAGGTGCACGCTTTGGTTTCCTTTGTCCCCAGGGCTGCCTTTTTGGCGTACTGCACTGTCCTTTCCCTGGCAAGTAGTACTCCCTGTGGGCTAGAGCACTGGGTCCAGCCAGCGCTGCGCCACTGCAGCCCTCCAGGTGGACACCAAAAGCTATGGGTGCTAACTCCCAGGATGTGGGGACGTGAGGGCGGTGGTTCCCAGGGGAGGACGCAGTCCCCAGACAGTGTATGCCCACAATTATCCCGCCACAGCTGTTCGGGTCTGGGGTAGGGGGTGGGTGACCCAGTGCGAGTTTCCAGTCCAGTGCTGTGCCCTCTGGGGGTGTTCAAATCACTGTCCCCCGTTCTAGTGTGAGGGTTCTTGAGGGTAGAGGAGCTCCCCTGCAGTTGGGATCGCAGCAGTCTGCAGCAGAGTGGACGGCTGACACGCTTTCACTTACCCTTCCCCTGCAATACTGAGCCCCTCCGGGCTTCTGCCAACTTCTGCTAAGTTGGCCTCATGTTTCCTTCTCCTTCCGTGTCTCGGGTGTTTCCCATGAGCTGTCCGTTAGACTCCATTGTTCTCTCCTTGATATTCTATTCGAGGTACAATATTCTACTTGTAATTTTGGTTCTTCTTTCTGGAGACGGTGGGTGTCCGATGTCTCTAGTCAGCCACCTTGAACTGGCAGCCAAGAATATTTGTACCAGTTATGTGAGTGAGTACCTCCAAAGTCTAAGGCAATGATAGAGCCTTGATAGGGTACTTTACAAAATTTTGCTTTAAACTCTCAACAGTAAGCATGATACAAATTAGTTTTCAAAGATATTCTCCACATCCCCTGTTTCTAAACCCTCCAGGTTGAACAAAAAATGGGCCGTTACAGGCATCGATGTCATTCAAGGATGTTACTATGGAGTTGACCCAGGAGGAGTTTGTGAGCAGACCTCCCCTGTGACTCCTTCCGGAATGCAGTTCTGTTTCTCTTCTATATCTCTCTCCCTCCTTCTTTTAATTTTAAATTGTTTGTACGGAGGTATAATTAGCAGAAAATAAAATTAGGTTATTTTCAGCATACCATTTGATGAGTTCAGACATGTGTTAGGTGATCACCACTACCAAAACCATGATATAAAATATTCCCATCACCTCAACAGGTCTCCTTGAAGCCCATTGCAGTCATTGTTCCCCTAACTCCTGATAACCAGTGATCTACTTTCTTTCACAGTAGTTTTGCCTTCCTAGAATTTTATATACATCATGTAGTATTTATTCTTTTTTCTTGTTTCTTAGCATAATGCTTTTGAGATTCACACATGTTTTTGTGTATATCATTCTTTTAATTCCTAATTAGTATTCATTTGTATGCATATCCTACAATTTGTTATACATTTACCAGTTGATGAACATATACATTTTTTGGGTATTATGAATAAAGCTACCGTGACCATTTGAGTACAAATCTTGGTGTTAACACTTGTCTTCACTTCCCTGGTGTAAATACCCAGGGGTATGACATTATTGGTCTTAAGGGTAAGTGTACATGTAACCATGAGACACTGCCAAATGTTTCCGGAGTGGCTGTGTGAGTTTGAGTGCTCATTAGCAATGCAAGATAGTTCTAGTTGCTTCACATCCTCACCAACATTTGGTATTATCTTTTTTCAAACATTCTAGCAGGTGTCTATCAGTATCTTATTTGGTTTTAATTTGTATTTTCTTGATGATTAATGAAGTCGAGCATCTTTCATGTCCTTTTTGGCCATTCCTCTATCTTTTTTGAAGTGTGATAATCTAGATACAAAACCATTAGCAAATAAATATTTTGGTAATGTTTTCTCCCCATCTGTTGCTTACTCTTTTATTTTCTTAATAGTGTTTTGGAAGAGCAAAGTTTTCATTTTTTTTTTAATATATCATAGGTTTTTCTTTTGCATTTCATGGTTTTTCTGTCCTTTTCAAGAAATTTTCACCTATTCCAAAGCCACTAAGATTTTCTCCTATGTTTCCTTGAAGAAGCTTTATAGTTTTAGGTTTCACATGTAGGCCTGTGATTCACTTACAGTTAATTTTTCTATGTAGTGTGGAATAAGATTGTGATTCAGTTTTTGCATCTTAATGTCCAATTATATTTTTATTGCTGAGTAGTATTCCATGGTGTGTATAAAACTACAGGTGGTTTATTTGCATACTGAAGTACATTTGGGTTGTTTCCAAATTTTAGCTATTACAAGTAAGTATTTGTGAACAATTGGTATAAATTTTTGCTAGGACAGAGTTTTCCTTTCTCTGAGGTAAAAGAGCAATAGTCTGATCGTTGAGTCATATCATATGCATATTTTTTAGATTGTAAGAAACTGTTGAACTGTTTTACAGAGTGGCTGTACAATTTTAAATCCCCACCACCGGTGTAAAAGAGGTCTAGTTTTTCTGCGTTATCCTCAGTATTTGCTAATATCATTAGTTTTTGTTTTAACTGTGCTGATAGGGGTATAGTGATATCTCATCATGGTCTTAATTTACATTTCCTTAATGGTTAGTGGTGTTGAACATCTTTTCCTGGGTTCCTTTGCCATCTGTATATTCTCTTAAATGAAATATGTGTTTCTGTCTTTTTCACATTATCTAATGGATTTTTTTAAATTGTTGAGTTTGTAGAGTTTTATAATCTGCATACCAGTCATCTCTGATATGTGGTCTGCGAATACATTCTCCTACTCTGTAGCATGAATTTTTACCCCCTTCACAGGGTCTTTTTTAAAGGAAAAGATTTTAATTTTGATGAGTTCAATTTCTCAGATTTTTTTATGGATTATGATTTTGATGTCATATCTAAGAACTCTTCATAATGCCATAAGTCCTAAAGATTTCTACTTTGTTATTTTTTCTATAAACTTTATACTTTGACATTTTCCATGGCAATCCATGATCTATTATAAGTTATTTATTTATTTTTTTATCCATTTCTATAAAAACCATTGCTGAGATTTTGATAGAATTGCATTAGACTTGTGTATCTTTACTCTGTTGAGTCGTATAATCCATGAATATGGTTAAGTCTCTCCATTTATTTCTCTAATCTTTGACTTCCTTTCTCAGCATTTTATAGTTTTCAGCACACAAGTCCTATACAACTTTTGCAAAATTTACGCCAAAGTGCTTCATATTTTTTTGGCAATTATAAATTGTATTTTATTTTTAATTTCTGCTTTGTATTTATTGTTAATATATAGAAATGTCTGTAATCTTCATGTAGATTCCTTGGGATTTTTTATGTAGACAATCATCTGCGAATAGGGACAGTTTTATCTCTTCCTGTCAAATCTGCATGCCTTGATTCCTTTCTTACCTTAAGCACTGCTATGTTGAATAGCGGTGGTGAGAACAGATACCCTTATTCCTTCCTTGTTCCCAATTTTGGAGGGAAAGAATTCAGTCTTTCACCATTAAATATATTGTTATCTTTATGTTTGTTGTGTATGTTCTTTATCATCAAGTTGAGGAAATTCTCTTCTGTTTCTGGTTTTCTCAGGGGTTTTGTTATGAATGGATGTAATTTTCTTTCGCTGTTTACTTAAGCTTTAATTTATTCTTTTTATAGTCTCAAGAGGTGAAAGCTGAGTTATTGACTTGAGACTTTTCCTATTTTCTAATGTAAGGATTTACTGCTATCAATTTGCATCTCAGCACTTCTTTAGATGTATCCCACAAATTTTGATATGTTGTATTTTCATTTCATTTTGTTGTATACTTTTTATTTCCCTTGATACTTCCTCTTTGAAGGATTACTTAGAAATTTGTTGTTTAGTTTCAAAGTATTTGGAGATTTATTTTTATTTTTTAAATTTTGTTAGAGACAGGCTCTTGCTCTGTTGCCCAGGCTGGAATGCAGTGGCATGATCATAGCTCACTGCAACCACAGACTCCTGGGCTCAGGTGATCCTCCCACCCTAGCCTCTGAATAGCTACTACTACAGGCGTGTGCCACCACACCCGGCTAATTTATTTTTCATAGAGATGAGGTCTCACTATGTTGCTAAGGCTGGTCTCAAACTCCTAGGCTCGAGCAATCCTCCCACCTCAGCCTCCCAAAGTGCTGGGATTAAAGACATGAGCCACCACACCCAGCTGAGCCTTCACCCACTAGTTTTAGCATTTATTTTTGATCATTGTCCAAACAGTTATTACTATGGTTGCAAAAGTGTATTTTTTTTAGTCTCATTATTCCTCATGTTTATCATGGTATGGGAGAGTTTTCCTTTTTTCCCTAATTTATTTATTTATTTTTTATTTATATCTGTGTAGACTCTGATTCTGTCTTTATCCAGCAGGTAATAATGCTTAACTAACGGTGGTGGTGGTGTGTGTTTGTTTTTCATCCTCAAGTCATTCGAGATAAGGCCAGTGGAAATTCATTCACATTGGCTCCTGTGGCCTTTTATTGTGTTTCTGATATCTTTTTGCTTTTACCAAACCATTCTTGTACTTTTTCTGATCATGATGTTTAATCAATCTGCCTTTGTAATAGGTTGAATTACAGAGTAATTCACTTTTTTCATTTTTTCCTTAACATTTTGATATTTTTCTTAAAATATTTAGAATTCTAAGCCCTCCTTAAAGAAATCCTTTAAGATTCCTATTGAAATTGCATTTGCTTTTGTCTCAATCAGGTACCCATAATGTGTAACCTGTTCAACCCATGGGCCTAGATTCATCCTTGGAAGCCCGGAGACACAGTCTAGTGATCGGGGCTGGGCTTTTCTGCTTCCCCTTTCTGCTGACACGTGTCTGGAGAACAGGCCCCCAGTACCACTTCAGCCACGAGGAAATGCTATCTGAGCCCTGAACGTTAATGCTCCTTTCTTCTCCCTGCCTTGCAGATCTTTCTTACCTGTCTCTAAACTTTTCTTCCAACAAATGGTAGGATCATGTGGAGACCCTGGAGGAATTAGATTTTCTGTTTACCTGCTTCTTCCTGCTCTTTCTGCTATTACAGGCACATAAGAAGCCTGCGTACACAGGCTTTTCACGCTTGCATGCAATGACTCAGTTGATGAGGAACATTTTCATTCTTCCATGTTCACTCCATGTCACCTTTTCCTTTCCTGTCTGGTTGTTTGAATGTTTCTTAAGAATCACACTGGATCTCAGCTGCCTGTTTAGTTGACTAAGTGACTAGGTGTCTAGGTCTACTGTTAACCATCTCTGACTGTTAGGGAAATTTCCATGCATACTGGGGGAATTTCTGTGCTGATTCTGCTTAAAACCACAAAGCAGCTAAAGTAGACACTGACACCTGTCAGCCTTGCAAGCTAAAACCGCAGAACGGTTGAGCAAAACTACAAGCCTGTGTGATTATACTGTTTGTTATAAGCCTATCATAACTGTACTGCATGTAAAAACTGCTATTAATTGGCTAACTTTTAATCTTTTACCAATTGATTAACTTTTATACTTGTGTGTATTATTGGATAAGACTAACCCCCCAAAAAAGAGTATAAAACCTGACAAAAACCCGGAAGAGGTGCTCAGATTTTGGGAGGCTTGACCTCAGTCTGGGCCGCCAGCAATTAAAACTTTCTGACCCTCCAACTCTCTGCGTGCCGCTCGGTTATTCCCCTGGGACCGGTCACTGACGCTTGCCGTGACATGACCTGACAGAATGACAGGTGGCCCGGCTGTATAACGCACCCATACGGAGGGAATTGAGGGAGAGTTGCCAGGGTAAATAGCCGCTTGCTTCTTCCTCAGGCTCCGTGTTGTGGAGCCTTGTTCTCCCATGTTGAGCACACAGTTGTCAGTGTCCGGTAACTAAGAAATAAACATTCGGAACCAGCTCCAGCCCATTCCTAACTTGAGTTCCACACATGAACTGCAGGGAGTTCATTAGCTGCCTGAGATACATTCATATTTATGGCTGTATGTGGTTCTGCATATTTCTGGCATGAAGATTAATGGCTTTTGTCAGATATTCAGAGTGATTGCTACTTTAATGATGCAAAATTGTCAACAACCTGTGCTCAGGAAAGACCCCCCAGGAAGCTCATGTGCTTATTTCTTGGAAGAGACTGCGTGGTTGCCATCAAAATTCCAAAGTGTTAAATAACTTAGTTACCTATAGTTTTCATCTGCCATTCAGAAGTGACCTTCAAGAAACTCATGACCATTATGGTTAACCCCCAAATTCGATTTCATAGCCACTTCGATATCTGACACTGCCATCCTAGAGGTCAGAAGTGCCTCTAGGCAACAGATTGGGGTCTGGGTTGGCTCTTGAGTGTCACCTAGACACCTGTTTCTGTGGAGGGACTCTGATTCCAGTGATTCCTCTCAGTGCCTGTGAGGTGTAAGGCTTGACTGACGTCTTCCAGAAACCAAGCCAGGGGAGTCTTGCTGGTGGCCTTTCTTAGCATGGGGTGATAGCTTCGGGGTATAAGTTCTTTGCTGTCGACTACGATATAAGAATCTTGGTGTAGTACCATCCTGTGTGGAGCTAAGGAAAGTGCACCTTTGGGAATGACCTGTGAGAAAATGACTTAGGTAGATATTGGCCTATGACTTTTAGTTAATAAATAAGTTCACTTGTGTATAAAATTACATTCTAGATGTACATGCATGCAAATGTTTTATATATATAGCAGTGTATTCATTCTGTGTGTGTGTGTGTATTTGAAATAGGGTCTTGCTCTGTCACCCTAGCTAGAATGCAGTGGCATCATCATAGCTCACTGCAGTCTCAAACACTTAGGCTCAAGCGATCCTTCTGCCTCAGCTTCCAAGGAGCTGAAACTACTGGTGTGCACCACCACATTTAGGACTAATTTTTCTATTTTTTTGGAGATGGAGTCTCACTCTTGCTCAGGCTGGTCTCAAACTTCTGGCCTCAAGGAATCCTCCCACCTTGGCCTCCCAAAGTGCTAGGATTA
This sequence comes from Avahi laniger, assembly GCA_963575035.1. Classification (NCBI taxonomy): domain Eukaryota; kingdom Metazoa; phylum Chordata; class Mammalia; order Primates; family Indriidae; genus Avahi; species Avahi laniger. The sequence goes on from CAUYSK010020555.1 coordinate 99,581, forward strand.
CAGGTGTGAGCCACCATGCCCAGCCAGTTTTTATGTTTTTAAATGATTGAAAAAAATCAAATGCATATTATTTGACACCAAAACCATGATTTACAAATTCAGATGTTTGTGTCTTTAAATAAAATTTGTTGGCACACAGCTATTATTGTCTATGGCTGCTTTTGCCCTGTTACAACAGAGTTGAATAGTTGAGATGCTCTTGTTGCGGTTCTAAAATTGCTTTGCACCACTGCTGAATAGCGTTATAAATTCTAGTGGTGCCATTATAACTTGACATTGTTTGGAGTTACACAGAAAGTATCATATTGCAGCATTTTAAAATATTACCAGTGATTGTTATGTCTAAATAAGAAGATAAAAGTGAATTTTTAAGGTACAGTAGAGTGTGGATTATTTTGTTGTTGAATTAGTTGGCAACACTTTTTAAAATTAAATCAGTGACACTATAGATGAGCCCAAAGTGTGCGATATATGTAGGCATTATCATACTGAGTCCTCATCAAAATACTCTCATTTCAAAGGTTAGCAATTGCCAAAAAAAAAAAAATTATAAAAATTGAAGCAGAGCCTCTCATCACAGAATCCCTTCTCAAAATAGAAAATACGGCTGTACAAAGTTTTCTCCTGATTAGATGTTTTCCTGTTATTTTTACAAGGCTGCCCTTTCACATCTGTTTGTGCCTATTGTAGCCTCTGGGGGAGATATGAGGTGACTTCCGGGAAGACCCACAGAGGTGCACAGACCAGACCTGACAGATGCTCCTCTTTCTTCCACACCCCATCAGCTACCATCACACATCCTGTCAGCTCTGCTTCCAGAGCAGGACAGACTCCAGTCACTTCTTCCCACCTTCATGGCTCCCACCGTGGCCCAGGCCCCCTGGACTCCGCTCTCCCCAGGATTCCTGCAGCGCCTCTGACATTGCCTCCTTCCCTCGCCTCCTTTAGTCCATTCTCAGCACATCAGCAGGAGAGATTTCTGCTAACAGCCAGGCCATGTGACTCCTCAGCTGAAATCCTCCAGTGGCCTCACATTTCACTCAAGAAAGTATCCCAAGATCTTACCATGAGCTACAGGTCAACATGGTCCACACCTACTACCTCCCAACACTGGCCCCCTCACTTATCCTTCCTTAGCCACCCTAACCTCCTTTCTGTGTCTCCCACACACTGTGCACCTTGCAGCCCCAGGGCCTTTGCACTTGCTGCTCATTCCTCTTGTACACTCATGGCCATGTCTTCATGGCTCAGCTCAAACATCACCTTATTGGAGAGCCCTCCCTGTTTTGTGTATCTACTTGTGGCCCTATCACACTCAGCATTGCTCTTCACCTCTAAACACCCCCTTTGAAATCAGCCCCACTACAATAAAATAATTTTGTGCTGATTCTGGGTGTTCTACTTGGAATCCAGAAGACTCCCAGGCCAGCACTTCTCAAACCAAAAGGTGCATACAAACCAGAAGAACTTCTCACTGGCACTGCTCACAGTATAATGTGCAAAGGATGTACCCGTGACTCTCATTAAGTGCAAATTCCAACGTAGCCAGTTTGGGACAGGGCCTTAAAGTCTGTGCCTCTCACACATGCCCAGGTGATCCAGATTCTGCTGACCCAACTATTAGGGGTAATTTGAGTCCCCCAATATTCACATGTTGGAGCCGTAGCACCCAGGACCTCACAAAGCAACTATTTGGAGAAAGAGCCTTTGAAGTAACGAAGTTAAAATGGGGTCATTAGTGTGGGCCCTGATCCAATATCACTGGTGTCCTCATAAGAACAGGAAATTTGTCCACAGATACAGAGGGAAGACCATGTGAAGATGTAGAGAGATGACGGCCATCTGCAAGCCAAGGACAAATCAACCCTGTCAACACCTTGGTATTGGACTTCCGGCCTCCAGCATTGTGAGAAAACAAGTTTCCATTCTTTAAGCCACCAAGACTGTGGTATTTTGTTCTGTCAGCTCTAGCACACTACTAATATTTGGTGCAGACCTGTGAGGTTCTCCTGTAACAAATACCTGAAAATGTGGAAGTGGGTTTCGAACTGAGCAGTGGGCAGAGGATGGAGGATTTTGATGTGCTTGAGGGAAAAGCCTAGATTTCCTAGAAGAGACTGTGTATAGGAATGTGGACATTAGGGAGATCCTGATGAGGCATGATAAGGAAGAGGAGAGCTGCAGAGAGAACTTGTGCCACCTTAGAGAACACTGCACTTTCAGGAACAACCATTGCTAGACATATGAATGTTAGTGGTGTTTCTTGGAAGGTCTCAGATGGAAATGAGGAGCATGTTATTGGAAACGTGAGCAGTGGTGATCCTAATATAAAGTGGCACAAAACTTGATTGAATTGTGTTCCAGTGTTTTGTTGAAAGTAGAGCACCTAAGCGATGCCCTTGGATATTTAGCTGTGGTGACTTCAAAGCAGAGAGTGGAGGTGCTGCCTGGTTTCTCCTTGCTGCCTACAGTAAATTGCGAGAGTAGAGAGACAAGTGAAGAAGGAACTGTGAAGCAGAAAGAAACTAGAACTTGAAGATTTGGAAAATTCTCACTTAGTCTGTCTATATTGCAGAAAAAAGAGAGAGAGAAAGTATATTTCAGAGAGAATACCTACAGTGTGGCTGGACAACGTTTGCTGTAAATGGATTACAGGGTAACTCACAGGTCAGTCAGCCGTCTCAGCAGAAGTGCTGCAGCTTATACTGAAGGGAGCAGAAGCGGCACAAAATGAAGGAATCTCAGACTTCTGAGATCCACAGGATGAACCGGTAGAGCTGTCTGACTGTGAGCATCCTTCAAAGAAACAGAAGACTGACCCTGAAGTTAATCCAGAAAGCAGCAAGGCTGCCCCTTCCACAGCAGGCCAGAGTGAAAGGTCCAGGGGACAAGACATCTTGTATCCCAGTATTCCCATCCTTCAAACCCTGCTGCTTTCCCCAACTACTCGGGACCGAGCCTCTCCAGTCTCCCTGTCCTTACAGGATACTGCAGGCTTCACCTGTTGCACGGTCCTCTTTCCCAGGCCACTCGCTGTCCTCTTTGAGGCTTCTCTGGACTGAATGTTCCTTCAGGGCTGTTGAGTGAAATGGTAACAGGTATATGATGGTGTTGCCCTCCTCTAACCTTTCCAACATACTTGTTCCACACCCAGGTCCCACAACGACAAGCTCACTGTGAACACATGCAAACACTGCATACACACATACACACAGTTTTCAAATGAACATGAACATTCTGACCACAAACAAAATTTGTTCACAGAGTAATTGACACTCTGGCCACATACACACCCAAACCACTCACAGACCACACATTTTCTCAGAGCCCATATTGACCGTATACCCTCCAAGTACACACACACACACGTTAACAGATCACACCAAAACACAGATCACACAATGGCCATTCACCCTGTGGCCATACAGAATTGCTGAACATGAACACACACATCCACATAAGAAATACAACTGTGCATGTATGTTTTAAGTATGGGACAGAACGTTCTACACCTCAGCATCAACATGGATGTCTAGAGTTGGGGGACGGGGAGACACATGGCACAGGGACAAAACGTGGGGATTAGTGGGGCTGCACTTCCATCAAGCAAATCAGTTACCCACAAAGCTCACTGCTACATTTGCACATGATACAAGAAACAGGAAAAACCAAAGGATATAAAATGGTACACAAAAGATGTCTTATACAAACCCATCGCTAAAACAAATTGTAATAAAAAATATTTTAATAGAATGCATTAAAGATTCAGTGTAATTCTAAATGGTGAAAAACAAGGAATTCTGGCTGAAAAAGACTCATTATTGCTATTGGAATTTATATTTAAATGTTTTTATGTAAAATTATAGACAAAATATTCATTGGTTTAAAACATTTCAGAGTAAAATATTTCAGACTTCACGGTCATTGAATAAGCTTACATTGGGCAGCTATAAAGATGGATAAAATTCACACAAAAAACTGTTTGAAGGATGAGAGAGCATCCCATGCAGACAGGACTTGAGGGGCTACGATCCCTGAGAAAGGGAAAGCCCAAGAATGTGAGCAACAGGCCCATTGACTGTTCCCCTACGATATTCACACATTTGCACGGTGAGAGCCCAGACTGTGCAGAAAGAGGCGTGCTCACTGAGCTAAGGAAAAATAGGCTAAAACTCAATTTAGGCATAGTACTAGGACTTCTTCTAATCAGAAGTAGAAAAGGCCTGACAACAATAAAAAATTGATTTAATAAGCACTGTATGTTTTAAATCACCAAAGGAGTAGGAGCCAACAGGACTAGGTCACATAAGCAAGAAAAATAGGGAGAGGGTGAGAAATGGAGAAGAATTTAAGGAACTGGCTGACCCAACTGAGGAGGCTGACAAGTCCAAAATCTACATGGTAGTCTGTGAGGCCGGAGACCCAGAGAAGAGTTACAGTCCAAGTCTGAAGGCAGCCTGCTGTGGAACTCCCTGGTTTTCAGTGCAGGTCAGTAACTTTCGTCAGGACTTCAACTGATTGGCTAAAGCCACCCAACATTATGAAAGGCATCTGCTTTACTCAAAGTCTACTGATTTAAATATTGATCCCCTCCAAAATATGCTTTCACAGAAACATCTAGAATAGTGCTTGACCAAATATCTGGGTACTGTGGCCTACTCAAGTGACATATAAAATTAACCATCGCAGATACTTTGTATGATTTTAAGACTTGTTTTTGGCCTTGCATATAGTCTATCCTGATGACTGTTCCATATGCACTCGAGAAAAATATGTGTTGTGATGTTGGTGGAGTGTTCTGTATTTGTGCTTTAGGTCCAATTGGTGTATAGTGGTGTTCAAGTCCTCTGGTTCCTTATTTATTTTGTGGTAATACTTTCTGTTATCAAAAGTGAGATATTGAAGTCTTTCACTATTATTGTAGAACTGTCTACATCTCTTTTCTATTCTGTGTTTGCTTCACATGTTTAAAAATTCTCGTATTTGGTGCACATGTGTTTATAATTGTTTTAACTTGGTAAATTGACACTTTTATCAACACATTATATTGTGTTTTGGGTCTTGTAACAATTTTTGTCTTGAAGTACATTTTGTCTGATATTAGCTTGGCCATCTCTTCTCTTTTATGGTTACTATATTTGAATGAGATATCTTTTTTCATCCTTTCACTTTCAATCCAGGCATATCCTTAGATTTGACAAGTTTCTCTTATACACTGAATGTATGTGGATCACATTTTTTAATCTATTCTGCCAATCTATGTCTTTAGATTGGGGATTTTAATTGACTTACATTTAAAGTAATTACTGATAAAGAAGTACTTACTTTTGCCATTTGTTATTTTTTTCTCTATGTCTTACCTTTTTTCCTCCTCGTTTTCTCTAAGTTTGCCTTCTTTTTTGATCAGTTGACTTTTCCATTTGATTTCCGTCTTATTACTTCTTGTGTATTTTCAATAACTATTTTCTTTGTGGTTACCTTATGGATTATATGTAATATCCTAACTTCACAACAATCTATTTTTAGTTGATACCAACCTAACATCAATTACATACAAAAACTCTATTTTAACATCAATCACATACAAAAACTGTCTCCAGAGTTGTAAAATAGAGACTGTGTACCTGTTAACATAGATTTATAGTTGTTTTTATGAGTTAATCTTTTAAATCCTCTGGAAAATAAAGTGAATTTACAAACCAAAATTACAATGATACTGGTTTTTATATTTGCCTCTGTATTTTCCTTTATAGAGATTTTTAATATCATAATAGAGATTTGAGTGACTTTTGAGTATCCTTTCCTTTCAACATGTAGGACTCCCATTAGAGGAGGTCTATTGGTAATGAGTTCCGTCAACTTTTATTTATCTGGAAATGTCTTAATTTCTCCCTCAATTTTGAAGGAAAAGTTTTACATACAGATTTCTGTGGATACAGAATTCTCAGTAAACAGATTTTTTTTCTTTTAGCACTTTAAATATATTTTCCCACTGCCTTCTGGCCTCCAAGGTTTCTGCAGAGAAATGGGTGACACTCTTAATGAGGATCACTTGTATGGGAGTCACTTTTTTCTTGCCCCTTTCAAGATTTTTTCTTTGTGTTTGGCTTTCAACAGTTTGCTTATAATGGATCTTGGTATGTGGCATTTGGATTTTCATACTTAAGAGTTCTTTCAGCTTCTTGGGTTTGTAGAATTGTGTATTTTCAGCCATTACCTCTCTGCTTCTTCCTCTCCGGGTCTCCCACAATGTGTATATTGGTCGGTTTGCTGGTGTATCATAATTCCCTTAGGCTGTGTTCAGTTTTTAATCTTTTTCTTTCTGCTCCTCAAACTCAATAATTTCAAATGTGCTGTCTTCAAGTTTGTAATTCTCTCTCCTGCCTGCTCAAATATGCTATTGTTCAGCTTTAAGGAGCTTTTAATTTTAGTTATTATATTTTTCTTCTTCAGAATTTTTTCTTTCTTATAATTTCTATCTCTTTGTTGATATTTTTATTTTTTCATAGGTCATTTCTCTGATTTCTTTTAGTTCTTTGCCCTTGTTGTTCTTCAGCTCTTTCAGCATAAAAAGGCAGTTTTTAAAAAGTTTTTTTTAAATGAATCTGATGCTTGTGTTTCCTTGTATGAAGATCCACAGAAGGAACTTTAAATACTTTCAGTTGTTGCTTCCAGTATTTACCTCTATGTGTCTAAGTAATTTGCTTAACTTGGTAGGTTGATTCATTATTGTAGACATTATCTATTGATAACCTGTTTAAGTATTTAAGGATTAATTTCTCTTTCTCCATCCCGACTCCTACTTCCCCCTCCCCTTATATTTGCAATATAATTTTATTATAATTTGAGTTTTAAATAGTAGTCCATGTTTACATTATTGTAACTATGGGGGATGTAAATACTGCTTGTGGCTGAACCCAAAATTCTGTCTGGCAGAGGTTCAGTCAACATCCCTCTCCCCCATGGGAGAAGACAGTTTATGTTCCTGTGACTTATACCTGAAGCACATCCTTTGTTTCTCCTTTAAAGTTGTAATATCTTACCAGGTTCCTCATAACAATGAGATCCATAAAATCTGTAGCATGTGTTCATTTTATATATCTGTATGAGAGTCACGATTTTTTCGTGTTTTGAAAATGATCCTTTTTCAGGTGCCTCTGACTGGTTAGAATATCATATCCAAAGAAATAGGGGACAAAAAACCACACATTTTTAAAAGATTATCTATGTTATAGGTATTTTTTTTAAATTATGATAATATATAACCATGTTTGTGTCATTAAGTGCATTCACGCTGTTGTGCAACCATCTCCACTGTCTATCTCCAAAACTTTTCATCATCCCAAACTGAAATTCTATGCCCATTAAACAATAACTCCCCATTATTCCTTCCCTAAGCCCCCAATAACCAGTGTTCTACTTTCTGTCTCTATAAATAACTATAGTAATAGCTGTGGGCTTTTCATATGGTCTTTATTATGTTGACATAGCTTTCTTCTATTCCTAGTTTGTTGAATGTTTTTATCATGAAAGGATTTTAAGTATCGTCAAATGCTTTTTCTGCATTAGTTGAGATGACCATAGTTATTTTTCCCCCTTAATGCTGTTAAAATAAGAAAGGGAAAACCAATAGAGAAAATCAACAAAATCAAAAATTAGTTCTTTGCAAAGATCAACAAACTTACAAACCCTAGGCTAAATTCACAAGAAAAAGAGGACTCAAATTACTAAAGTCACAAATGAAGCTGAGGAGATTACTACAGATTCTATAAGTAAAAATTACTATAAGAGAGTACTATGAACAACTGTATACCAACTGATTAGATAATCCAGATGAAATGATCAATTTTTGCATGTTAAATCATCCTTTCATTCCAAGAATAAATGCTAGTTGTTCACAGTGTATAATATGCTACTAAATTCAG